>VDFB02010624.1:0-29496 GCA_007258455.2 Sequoia sempervirens
ACCCTCCCTGCTTCTTTTGTTTAGAAACCAATCGAATGCGACAGTCAGCCTTCATGTGACCGTATTTATGGCAATAATTGCACTGAACGTTCTTCTTCTTCTTGCTGTTCTGAGAAGAACCAGAGACTTTCGGCTGAGAAGTTTGAGCCTTCCCTTTGTTCTTAGTAGAAGATTTGGCAGAGAACGCTTGTTTTGTGGAGGTGGAACTGGTACTGCTTCCAAACTGCTGTCTCCAGCGATCTTGCTGCAAGAGGATAGTACACAGCTCCAAAAACTTCAAATCAACATTAACAGACGTAATGTTGAGAGTCTTGATGAAATGTTCATAAGACTTGGGCAAACTTTTCAAAGTAATGATGACCATGTCTTCTTCTTCCATTGTTCGTCCAATTGCCTCCAACTGGTCGCGAATTTCCTTTATTTTTGTCAGATGCTGCTGGAGGGGGGTCTTCTCGTCCATCATTATCGAAAAGAGCATGTTCTTAAGAAAGAATGCACGACTCTTATCTAACGTTTCATGGAGATCCTTCAGGTACGTCCAGACCTTGGCAGCTGTTTTGCCTGACGGCATTTGTGGTAGTTGGTCATTAGTGACTGAAAGCTTGATGAGCATGACAGCTTCCCGGTTGCGTTCATCCCATTTGTCTTGGTCTTTTTCCGACTACAGTGAGACAAGTTGAGTATCCCAAAATGACTTGATCGAGGCAACGATATTCAAAGATCGTAATCATGCGCTGCTTCCAGGTGTTGTAATTCTTCTCGTTGAACTTTTGGCTGCTTTCGAGCATTATATTTGTCAGAGATGCCATCACGTACACTGAGGTCAAACTGGTGAAAGCAAAATGAAAACAAAAACAGCACAAATTCAAAGCAGAAACCCTAGCATGGATTTCGAGGCACTTTGAAGACAAAACCCAGAAGATTTGAAGAGTACCCAGAAAAACTTGCCGAAAACCCAGAAAATTTCATCAGCACCCACTTGCACAAATTTTGAGGCATGAAAAACGAGGTACCCAGAAAAAACAAAAGACAACCCAGTTGAGATCTCGAAAAATCCACAAAGAATATGTAATCGAAATATTTTTCTGACCTCAAAAGACTGGTCAAAACCTAATCGAGGACAAACCCTAGGCAACCAAGGATGAACCCGGAAAAAGTAGAAAATTTTTCGGTAGTGAGATATTTTGAAAAAACTCGATCTTTAAAAGCCTTAAAAAACAACCTAAATTGCACCAAGGTCGAGGGAGCGGCCAAATGCAAAGGCTAAATCATGCCAAGAAATCATGACGGATATAGGAAAAAGCGAGGGAAAAATAAATAAAAATCTGACAAAGGATAGAAAAATGGTGATAAAGAAACTCAAAAGCTGGCCTTCAAATGTCTTGAAATCGGATGCATCTTAGCGGAAGTCGGCAAGAGGAAAGGAAGGGCAATTCGGCGCCAAATGGAGTGCCAAAAAGAGCAACATGATTGGCGACTGGCGTTTATGCGATGAATCCTAGTCACAATGCTAGGAGAGTAAGGAAAAGCTTGGCGTCCAGGAATTGATGTGTCCTTAGCAAAAAAAAACGCGACCTCAAGCAGATAAAAATCGCGACCTTCAGATTTGAACACCCACAAGCCACTAGAAATCCGTCACAGAAGACGTGATTTCAAACAAGAAGGGAGCTACAAATTTTTTTTCAAAAAAAAAAACGTGATTCTGAGAATGATGCCCAGAAACCCTAACCTGGAAAAAATTCGAATTATGACTTTAGTCAAGCCCACAAATTTTTAGGGTTTTTTTTTTTTCTTTCCTACTGCTCTGATACCATGTGAATGGTAAAAGCATTAATTCTACATTAACAGAAAAAAAGATTACATAATATAGAAGTTACATAATACTGTAGATATTAAATATCTACTTACTATCTACCTACTATCTACCTACTGACTACTGTAGAAACTATAGTAGATAATTGACCATTAAAATGATGAATATATTATTATTCTAACAACCTTCAATGATGTTTTGTGTGTACCTCATTTGACAAATAATCTTCTTTCCATCTATCAGATCACTCATGGTGGAGCAGGGAAGACTGTTGAATTCACACCTAATTTAGTTATCATTAAAGACTTGGAGAGCAACGAGATATTTGCTATTGGGGTAGTTGATCATGCATCTCAGTTGTACACCTTTTCAAACTTTGCACCTGATGATGACTCTTATCCTTTGGCTGTTGATCACACTTCTAATGTGAACTTTGATTTTGAGGAGAATTTTGGTTACTTGAATTTGGGTATTCTCACATCTGATCCAATTCTTGAACCTAGTATTCATTCTTCTCTTTCTCCTGCTTGCTCTGAGCTCAACATTGCAGTGACACAGGAGGTTCATATTGGTCTTCTTGATCCAGTTCCTTGGGACATATTGCTACTAGACATCTCATCTTTGTTTGTAGAGTCCCATATTTTAGATTTGAGAGACACTATTGATTGCATTCATCTTCTTTTTGATGGAGTTGATTCTTCTTTAGATGTTATGGGGGATACTATAGACCCTTTTTGTTCTTTCTCCACATGATCAGTCATCACAGTTTGACATGACTGTGAGACTTTTGGGCAACATTTGGAGGAGGCATTTTTGTCTTCAGAGGAGATATCTTCATCTTTGGATCTTGTTATACATTCATCTCTACTAGATTTTGGATTGTCATTTTCAGCAGTGTGGCCTAGAACGCTTAATTTGATGGTGACAACTTTCAGCATTAAAACGGAGACACATGAGCAGTTTGTAGAGACTTCATATATTTTGAGCTTTCTTCTTTTATATTCCTTTCCGGAATGGTAATACATCATGTATGCACCTTTTGTTTTGTTTCTTCCTAAAGGGAGGAATGCTGTCCGACGATCGTGGACCATCTTCTACATCCAATTTCGAGCATCAACCATTGGCACAATTGACTACTTGGGAGGAGGCTACTTAGTCTCTCTTCTCCTCTCTATTCTAGAGGGGACTTCTTCCTTGTATGGGATTCTTTCTTGTGTAGAGGAACTTATTTCCTTTTCTCTCTTTTGGGGAGGAGCTTTGTCCCATTGGGTTTTCTCCTTTTCTCCGGTTGTGAGAGATTGCATTTGTACATGGGTACCTAACATGGCCTAGTAGTTGGGACCCATATTTGCATCTTTGCATCTTTTCACCCATCTAAGCTACGCTTAAGGGGGGGTGTTAGTCTAGGTTTTTTAATTTCCTTATGTTAGGGAATATTTATTTTTCCTACACAAATTATTAAGCTTACTTAGGTTATGTAAGACATGGTTAATATAAGGACACGTGGCATAATCCATCAGTTACATGTGTTGCTCTCACCCACCTTTGGGTAGTTGAGCCTCACACCCTCTTTTGGATTTATTTGCCACCTCTCATAACCATTTGTTTGTCTTTACTAAGTAGGTAAAACCATGTAATTTGGCATTTACCAAGTAGGTAAAACTTCCACCTATTATGGGCAGTTGGGAGTTATTACTCTTGAAATTATTTGCCTCTATTTTGCTATATAAACAACCCTCACCTCGCCCATGGGTAGTTCACTTGTTCATGAGTGCTTGTTTGGTGCTAAGGGAGTGTTGAGTTTGTTCATCTTTGGATTTTAGTCTTTGTTCCTTCAATCATTTTGATCTTTGGTGGCTTCATAGCCAAATCTAACACCTAGCCATGGGCTTACTTACTTTTCCTCTGTTTTGCCCTCGCTCTTCGGCTTTGAAAGGTCCTCTTTGTTATGACTCCTTTCTATCGGCCTCTAAAAAAGACCTCTCACAACATATAATTTTTCCTTTTATACTTTTCCTCCATGACAATTGAATTGCTTTAGGTTTCGTCTTTTAGGAATTGAATTGGCATAAGCATTTCAATTGTTGCTTCAGATGATCTCCTTTAACCTTCTCACAAGTCCACGTGTCACCTCTATCTTTCTTTGTTGGGGTTTTACCTTTCAATCGGAACCAAGGGCCATCCACCCTTTATTGGAACTTTCAATCATATTTTGCCACATGTCGGCATGTGAAAGGTCCATACAATGCTGGTAAAGTCTTCGTTGGAGCTTTCCACCTCACTAGGAACTCTTGTTTATCTTCGTTGGAGTCTCTTGCCACCCTTCGCTTCCTTTACTCCTTATCGGAGTTTCAATCTCATTTAGAATTAAACACTTCTTGTCCTTTATCAGGTCTTCAACCCTCTATAGGAACTCAAACGCCTATCCTTGTTTATCGGGGTTTCGACCCTCGTTAGGAACCTAAACATCTATCCTTGTTTATTGGGGATTCGGCCCTCTAAGGATCTTCATGCCATTTCCCATTGTCGAAATTTCAGACTCTGTTTAGAACCCATGCTCTTCTTGTTGGCGATTTCAGTTAGGAACTTTTCAGCTCTTAGGGCGGGGACAAGAACCTGTCGAAGTTGGCGAAGGTTCCAGGAACTCCCCTAAACCTTGATTTGTTCCTGAGGAGGTCCAAACATCCGATTTGGCATAACTTACTCAATTTTTGCCCTTTTTCCACTAAATTGAAACCATGGATACCCATTAAAGCCTTTAACAAGATGTCATCATCCTTTGCCCAAGATTTTAACTTGAAGATTGTCTCTCGAAGTAAACACCAAAACCAATTGAAAACACACCTAAATTGAACCAAAATTGTATAGGAACTGGAAACAAAGCTTTAAATGTTTTTGGGCAATGTAGGATCGCTTGTGGACCCAGATGCTCCTGCATCAGTGCAAATGATTCTTTGAGATTACATGTGGTTGACCTTGTTGAGGAAATCCTATAAACATTAGGTCTTGCACCATCACTATGGTTGATCTTAGATTATCTGTGTTTAGGCTGCTCTTAGAATATGTAGCCTAGACCATCAATATGGATGATCTGAGGATAACTGTGTATATGCTGCTCTTGGAAAACCTGCACTTGTATCATCATTATGAATGGGTTAGATACACAAAATTTTGATCTAGAAGGTTTTGAGTGAGTGTTGGGAGTACCTCACGCTGATGAGCCATTAACAAAAGATTGTTGACAACTAAAGATCAAATATTTATTGGAGAACTTTGTAAATAGGATGATCACACAACCACCAAAGCCACTCTAGTGGCATTTGTACTAGGAGCTTGAGGAATTGGGTAATGGAGTGGGTTCTTAAGTTATTGTTACATCTTATATATGAAAGTCAGTCTCTAGTCTCTATGTGGCGTATGCCTGTCATGGAGAAGGTTTGGGATGTCACATGGCTTAATTGAACCAGCTATACAAGAAGATTGTGTCATGTCCCCTTTTTCAGATTAAAATAAGCAATAACATTTTTCAAGTTGGGTCTGGTCATTTTTATTTTTGGGGCAACTTAAATAATATTATTTTAATAAATTTAAAAAGTGTTTTTTAAACACTTAAATATAAAAACTATTTTTAATACTTGGAGGGAAAATAAAATTAAAATAAATGGAGGGCCCAAGAAAGGCAATTATAAAAGGAGTGCTTTTTCTCATTTCATGATCATTTGAGTTAACCTTTTGCATCCAATTTTCAGATTTGAGCAGTTTGTTTAATTTAGGGAATCCAAGGACGAAAACCCTTGGTTTGTTCAGGGATTGAGAGGACGAAAGCCCTCTTGAATTCCACATTTGGGATCAAGGACTAAAATCACCATCTGGGAATCACAATTGTGCCCATTTGTGGAGGATTTTGAGATATTTTCAGTTTGCTACAGTAGTTTTCGCAAGCAGATATCATTATTTCATTGCCCAAGAATATTTGAGGATTTATATATTGATCTTCAGATTTTTGGTGAATTTTGGAGCATCCTATAGAGCTAGATCTGAGTTGTGGCAGTTTCCAGCAGGAAATAGGGGTTTCCAACAATTTTGAAATTTTGCACCTGTCTGTGCTTCTGTTCCAGGCCATACAGCAGTTGTGAGTGATAAAAAACAATCAACAAAAAAGTATTTTGTTGCTGTTTATCATCTCTGTACTTTCTGTCAGCATTGCAATAAAATAGAATAAATTCTTAAGGGTTTTATATTTGCTGGAACTAAGCATTTTATCCTCCTAGAGTTTATGGTTTGATGACATCAGCAAAATAAGGGTTTGGAAATTGTAATCAGTCTGTGTACTTGCAGTTTGGATTGATCTTGTCTCATAAAATCATAAAAATATAATAAAATATTGCATGTGTCTGATTGGAAACATTACAGAGTGCCAAAGAAATTTGACAATGGTAGAAGTTTGACACAAGTTTGATGCCAGTATTTAGTTTGAGGAAGTATGTTTTTTTTTTTTGCATTGAAAACATGAGGACAACTTGTTTCACTAGACACAATGAACCAACTGCTTGTGATTCCAATACTTCGACACAAACGAGCTCAATTTCCAAATTAAATATGAGAAGAGGCAAATGACATGCACTGGCATTAATGAATGATAACGTTTAGGGATCTGATGACAAGAAGCAAGGATATATGGGAAAATCTCATGAAGGCAAGCCTGAACAGAGTAACTGCAAAATTGTATATTGCCATATCTAATGCTAGAGCAAGAACTTCTACGATTCCTATTAAGAGAAAAGGGAATTCAGCCCCCAGTCTGTAATAAGATAGTTCCTGATTCACAATCTCCATCATCGGGAAGCCCACTTTCAAGCAAAATTCATCTTCAACTTTTTACATCTATTTGTACTCAGTTTCTATTAAATTTTAGTGTCAGTATCAAAAAGGCCATGGAAATGGAAAATGATAATTTTATATTGCACAAACATCACCTGATATCATTTGAAGAAAGAGTTGATCTAGATTTTCATGCTTGTCATCAAATTGTGCAAGAAGATGGTTGTTCTCCTAGTAGGATTGAGAACAATCGCTGTTTGTGGCTGGCTGACAATGGCCATCATTCTGTGGAAACTCAAAAGTTCATGGTTCTAAATTCAATTCTTAGAGAATCAAACATTTATTGACGAGTGCATTGGAAATTTTATCTACCCAGGGCACACCAAAGGGGGAAAATAGAGGACTGTGTGTTATTGCTGCCCTTTAAAAATGTTTTAGATGCCTGAAATATTGACAATAGGCATATATTAAATCAAATGGTGCATGGTGAATATTCCAAATACATTCAATCAAAGACTATTACTGCTCCCCTGGAACTATAGTGTAGGTTAATATTGAACCAGATTGAGAATCGAAATGTCAAGGCTTGAGCAAACTACAATGTGTGGATGTACTGCAAGCAATAATTACAGATCCAATTAAAGAATTTGAGAAAAACCAAGATGTATATTGATAACAATTAGGCCACACCTACAACAGAAACAGAAAGTCAAGAGTAGTTAACTTCCAAATAAAGGCATCCTGAAAACAAAGCAAATAAGACGACTTA
Source organism: Sequoia sempervirens (assembly GCA_007258455.2). Classification (NCBI taxonomy): domain Eukaryota; kingdom Viridiplantae; phylum Streptophyta; class Pinopsida; order Cupressales; family Cupressaceae; genus Sequoia; species Sequoia sempervirens. The sequence goes on from VDFB02010624.1 coordinate 7,404, forward strand.
CCTTGTGGTAGTAGTAGGAAGAGCATCTCACATGCCAAGGCCAATATGTTCCATTGTTAGCCACCTCCAAAGCCCATTGGGTTTGAGATAAATCTTTGACGTGAAATTCTGATTTCCTATTTGAGTTGGGAAGTATTTGGTCCTAGTTGGTTTTTAACCCAGTTCAAGTGTTTTACAAAATGATGCTTTGTTGCGTAGAGGAGCTTTGCTATCTTCTTGCCAGGATAAGTTTAAGTTTGCATTTTGGCAATGGCACTTAAAGAAGCCTAGAAAAGAGATGGTCACACAGATGCATATTCCTTGAAAGATATTGTCTTTGTTTATGCATCTAAAGATTTATTGGTTTTGTTAAACTTCAATATAATATGTTTAGTCTGCAATATTTTCACTTTTAGCAGAATCTAGTTTTTTGTAACTACTTCTGTACTTGAGGTCTTAGTAATTGAGAATTCATCTTTGCTTTTCTCATAGTAAAAAAATCTATGGGATGTTGTAACGACTTATGTATTACAAATCTTTTGATATGTTTCATCTTTTCTCTTTGAAACCACAGTTTTATTTCTTATCACATAACATGTTTGTAGGTTTCATCCAGCATGCATGAATCTAAATATAGAACAGGCAAAAGCTATGGAGTATTTCTATTGTCCAGATTGTACAGATGGCGACAAGAAACAAGGAAACCCTGCTAAAGATTTCACAGTTGTAAAGAAGGTATGTTTCTTTCTCATGGTTTGGTCTGCAAAACTCTTGACTTCATAGAGGTGTTTGAATCATTATGGTAAAATAAATTGAACATTCAGAGGGCAATCTTTCACATCAAACCACAGCCTCTATAAGTGCACCATTGCAGTCAATAAAGCAAGGAAATTATATTTTATTGTCAAGACTCAAGACTGTAATTACAAAAAGATAGAATTAAATCATTGTCACACCATAAAGCCATGTGACAATTGATTGAGGAAATTAAAAAGATTATTGCTTAGGTTGATGTAAGCAGAACGATCTTCATTTTTTGACCTTTGCAAAAGAAAAATAATCCCCAGTTAAAGGTATTCTCTTAACTTTTTGCCTCTCAAGTATGCTCTGTGACTGTCCATTTATATTAACTTGCTGAAGATGACTCTGTCTGTTTACCCTTTTTCACTGATATCAGAGGCACTAGTACAAAGCCATTTCTGTTTCTTGTCCCCTATAATTGGATATTGATGCTTTGCTTCAGGCTCCTTGATGCAACTAGTTTGTATATCAACACATCGAATTAAAGGTCTATAAAGTATGGGCAGCAAGTAGTATTCTTAGAATGGAGCCACAAGATTCATTGTGACTGTTGATTAAATACAATTTATATAAAATGATTAGAAATTGGGGCCTTTAGGCTTTAGGTAATAACACTTCCTCATATGACCAGGAATCTATCTAGAAATAACGACATAGACTGTTTTTTCATATTAAGATTGTCAACTTGGTATAACCCTAAACCCTCTATGGAAAGGTTCATGCCCATGTGCACCATAAATATTTAAGTCCTTAAAAAATAAAAAAATTCAGGGTTGTAGAACTTCCAACTGTTAGGTTGTGAACATGTTAGAGTTGTTGTTGAGTACATTTGTTGTACTTGTGCTTGTTTTGACTACATGTGATATTATTTGATTCTATTTGTTGCATCCAAAAATTTCAAAAAATCATGCCAATATCACAAGAGATGAGGAAATTGATGAGGGTTCGGTTCCTTCTATTTGTCCATCCATCTGACATTATGGTGCAACGAGTCTTTGCCCACTCTAGCTAATGTTCGTTAACAACATTCTTACCATTCTGTACTACATCATTGAGCATACCAACCCTCAATGTCTCATAAGATGGGGCTTTAAACCTGGGACCTGCAGTTGTAATAGCATCCACCATAGTCTGCTAGTATGGAGACCTGACAACATGGAACAACAGGCTAAAGTAGTACCAAAAATTTGCAATTGCCTTATTTGCTTGTTCATGGACATTCTTTCTCCATCTTGTACTCTCCAAAGTGGTCAGTGATCTTGGTGTAGTATGAGGTGTGAAGAAAAAATTAATGTTTCCTCCACCTGTGTTTGGGCCATGTGTTGTAGAAGAAGGTTTTGTTCTAGATTCCTTGAAAGACTCTTGTGTACCAGCTGCTTCATCCAAAGGATTGCTCTTAGCTTCTGTAGATTTAGAAGCTATTTTTGTCTCAAATCTTGCCTTTTTGCCTTACTGTCAAAGATTGCTTGAAGAGCTTGTTTTGTCTGAATGTGTTGTTTGCAGGGCAGGCCGTGCAAGTAGTGGTGTCATGTCCTGCCTCCTTCGCCAAATGCCATGTGAAGTGATAAATGCCACCATTGATATCATTCAAACACTAGTTGCATTTGACCTTAGTTGTACCCAAGACTAATGTGCAATGTGTCCATGCAAAGTCTCTTTGATGTGGCATTATGATCAAATTTGCAAAAGCATTTTAATTAAGTCTCTCATGATTCTAAATCTGCAAAAAATAATTATCTTGAGGCAAATGATGCCAATTTTTTTAAGAAGACACATTGTTGAGTTTTTTTGGGTGGACTATGTAGCCAAAGTTTTGTTTGACGTTTTTGTGTGAGCTGCCTTATTCATCTTTTGGGCAAATTACTGGTATAGCTAAAGCTCTAAAATCTGAAAATGGCTTCAATTAAAAACTGAATTTGCCCAAAAATTGAAACCTAAAATTGCTAAAAAACACCTCAATTCTAACTTCTAGTTTTACTTTTCTTTCATTCATTGTTTTTAAAACTTAAACGAGAACACAATTACAATATTGTGGAAACTAGAATAGAAGTTACATAGAAAGGAGAATAACTTTGAGAGGGTGTTGGTGCTGACTTAGGTGAAATCCAGGACAGTATGGTCATATGTTTGGTCAAAACACAGCTTCATCCCTGTGATAGATATGTGATCCACCCATAACAAATAGTATCAAGGAAAAGCTAAAGAACCAAAGAATAACCATATGTAGAGCAGTATTAGTTATGTTTGCTGCTGTATGTTTTGGTGAAAAGATATGTCACAGTTATTGCTCAGAATTCATATGTTCAAGACAAGTTCATGCCTACACAAAACTCTCTCATGGACATTTATGATTTATGAGAAGTAAATTTACATAGCTCAACTGCAATTGAAAATAAATATAATGAGAAGAAAACTAACAGAGATTAACATTGTTTGGGATGTGTACATCGCCTTGGCAAACCTGGTAACATATGTTACTGGTATAAATGCTCAGTCATTCTCTTATTTGCAATTGTCATTAATTCTGAACATGTAAGATTTTTTTAGGGAGACTCAGAGTTTAATTGCTCTTCTGCACTCGTCCTCAAATATTTTTCCATAACTAGTGCTTTTGGTATGCATTTTGAAGCCATCGTTTGTTAAATATGATCATGTAGCATGTACTAAGAATAGATGTAGTTTTTATATTACTATTCCATTGGAGAAAGGAAATGGCTTGTTGTATAATGTTTGGCTTTTTATAATTTATCTCTTAAAATTATAATGTTTGGCTTTTTACATGTATATTAATTCTTATAGGGAAGAAATATTGTTCTATAAATGTAGTTTGGTTCTAGGCATTTTCATCGATGTGGCCAATGATCACATGATCATCTAGGTTTTTTTACACATTCATGCCGAAAATTAGCACTTTAAAAAAAAGTTTATACTTGTTTGCCTGTCTAATAGCACATTATTCTTATGGTTGCTTGAATGGTCAACAGACTTTTAAGCCTAAGAGGGCACCAACAAGTGCTTCAACATCCTGAAAAGACATTTTTTCAAATATAATGGCACACATCAACTAGGATAGTCTGTTTCGTTTCCTAGTATTATGTCCTGGAACAAAAGGGAAAGGTGGAAGTTATTAAAAATATCCCCAATCTTCTGTGTATTGTAATGGTATGTAAAGCAATGTTATATGAGCTTATTGAATGTATACTATTCTGTAATGTATTTGAATCTCTGAATGAGAATGTACAGATGTAATTTAAGATTAATTTTTAGTATGCTCATAATGCAACCAGTTGTACTTTTATCACTCAAATTTTAATGCACCCGTCTACAATCATCTTATGCATAAAAAACCCAAGAAATCTGTTGGAATAATGTCTATTCTCATATTCAAATTAGAGCAACCCTTTGAGTAAATTTTCCTATCTGTTAAAATTTCAAAATCATAGTCTGTCAACCTTTACTTAAGTTGATTCGTATTATGTTCTTGGTCTTACTCTAAAGGCATTCTATTTTTTGCTAATATCTCTAGATGAAATTCACACCCTGTGTATATTACAAACCAATTTCAAATCCTTATTTGTGATGTTACAAATGTCTCTGTTTCAAGCTCAAATTTAATTTTTTCCATGAGTTTTTTAGTATGTGCTTAATTGATCTTAGACTTTTACTTTTCATGAAGGCGGTCTTGTTTGTTCAAATCCTATCAATGTTGATATTAGTGTTCTTTTTTAATAACTAAAATACACACATTAAATTAAAGAGTGATCAATTATGAATTTAAAAAGAAATTCTCATGAGAATGGGCAAGGAGGGCACAAACATTGGCAAAAAGCATTATAGCTTTTTTTTAATGGTGTTTCTGGGACGGGGACAGCAGGACAGCCAGGGATGTGTGTCAGGGACAACAGTCTATGGGTCAATTTTTGGGACAGCAGAGGGATGACAGTACATGTATACATCAAAATTAAGACAGTGACAGCAGTATAGCAGCAATAAATATATCATGACAACAGTATATTATATTAAGACAGCGACAACAATAAATAAAAATTTAAAAACTAAGATAGTGATAGCAGTGGCAGAAGTTTAACAGCGATAAATATATGATGATTCATATTCATTGTTAATGATATTGCAGCAATAATTTCTGATTTCTTTGTTCAAACTTGAAAGTTTTCGATAGAAAGTAGCATAAAAAAATTGTTAGGAATTAGTCCTCAAATGGGAGAATGTTAAGTGTGTACTCCACATTATTATTCATAAATAATATGTGGACAGAATAATATAAATAATGTAAGCACATTAGAATAGGTTTGTAGAGATTAGATATTAGTTAGGAAAGTGGTTGTAGGAGTAGTTATAGGAGAATTCCTATACATGTAACTCATATTATTGTATGGAAATGTTGAATGAGCCTTTTGCTCTACTTCAATATGTAGTAATTTTAATTTGGTAGAGTAGTTTCATATGAGATCTCTATATTCATCCTCCATTTGATTGTCCTTGCTTCAAAGTGGTTCACACAATGACTATGCAGTGCAGACCACATGCAACAACCATTGTCTTGCTCGTCCATTATTCTTGTATTTTGTCGACAATTTTGCAGTGCAAACCACATGAAAACTTGCTGACATTCATCATCCATCTGCATTCTCTTCTCTTCTTATAGGTGGGAGGAATAGCTCTATATTTGGGTGGGAGGGAATCATAGGGCTGGGTTGGGTGGGAATTTGTAGTTCTGGTCACCCCATCTTGGAACTACAGGTGAGGCAGGGGGCCGGGCATTCCAGCTATAGATAGTAGGAGGGACCAAGATTTGGATTGAGAATTTGTATCCAGGGCGAAAAGGTAGAGCCTGTTGAGGTGGGTGGATATAGGCGACGAGACTCCAAGTAAGTAGGTCCCCAAAATAATTCCATCCCTACCTACTACCTATCTATTTTGTGAAGGCCATCGATAGTTCCTATCCTAGATAGATAGGGCTCCTACTAGAATTCCAAGGGATTCAAACCCCAACCCACATTCCTTCAACCAAACCTTGTAGGGCTTGCTTTTTAGTTGCGGGGGCAACCCTGTTCACTCTTTGGATTGTCTACACTCCATTTTGTTAACAGTTTCAAAATAAAAAAAAAAAAAAAGAACAGCAATAAGGTTATCAGAAGATTTCAAATCTATGTGCTCTACCATTTTGAATTTGGTTTGTTGATTCCTATTGGTGCTCCATTTATGGCTTCCATTTAGTGAAAGTTGATGATGTGTGAACTAAGTATGATAAAGATGAAAAAGTGTAATGCTATCAGTGAAGGGTAGCATATGATCATTGTAGGTTATTGTGTTAAGAGTAGTGGTGTGATGCTATTATCATACAATTTGAAAATTGTTTTGAGCACTTGCAAGTATTATTGAAGGGGCATTGGAAAATAGACAGGTGGCTACAAATGTTTTTGCATGTATTTCAGAGAGATTGTAGTGCATATTGTTCATCTCGTAACTATTTGAGCCTAGTGTTCATATACATTGCCCTGTGCATCAATTATTTAAGTGTCTTAGAAAGTGTTATGTGTAGATTCATTTTCGAGAACATGGAGTGTATGGACACTGTCTTGTACAATAGTAGCAATTTTATGGCGTGAATGCATTTCAGAGAGAGTGGAGTTCATGTACATGGGAAGCGGTTGTGTAGAAGAATAGAAGGTGAGTGATTGGTGGTAGTTATTTTGGGAAGAAATAACCCTAGTAAGATTTGATTTATACAAAAGCCCCCTAAAATTCTAATTACTTATCTTGTTTTGAGCATTGAAAAGATAAGTGAATAAATATGGTGTAGAGAACAATTGGTTGAATTGGTTCGAAATCGATTACGAGGTCACTTGGTTGTTTTGGATTGGAAGTCTTGTATGATAAGTTAGAGAAGCGTATGTCACAAGGCACATTTATTTTGGAAGGTGCAAAGATTATAAGAGCAAAAATATTTTGTTTTGAGTTGAAATTTGTATTGAAACAACTTAAAAAAGGGTGGGGGTTTATTTCTATATTGTTGACTCCTTAAAATTTTGCAATGGAGTGATAAGATTAATGTGTGAAAAAATAAAAAGTCTTTTAGGAATTATAAGGATTCTTTGTATTCACATTATTTGGTCACATTGTAAACGGATGTATTATCAACAAAAATTGACATCCAAGGAGATTTTCCAGTGTGGGGTGGCAAATGTGAAATAGGTGAACCTCAACAACAACTTAGAAGATGGAGGCAATGATTGACCAAGGCCAACAATTGATGCATCTCTAGAATAAAGTTCCTCACCCCATGTTAGCACTAAGGGGGGGAATGTTGAGAATTAATCCTTGCATGGGGAATGTTAATGTGTGCTCAACGTTATTATTTGTAAATAATGTGGAGAGAATAATACAAATATTGTTATGTAATAATCACATTAGAATAGATTTGTAGAGATTAGTTATTAGTTAGGAAAGTGGTTATAAGAGTAGTTATAGGAGAATTCCTATATATGTAACTCATATTAATGTATTGAAATGTTGAAGATGATTGATTGATTAATGTGTTTGAGCCATTTGCTCTACTTCATATCTTGTTTTTAATTACAATATAATACTACTACTAAGTACGACCATGCTTCATCTGGGCTATTAATAGCAAAAAGTTATTTGTATCATTTTGTGGCTAAGGTTGTGGCTTGTCTAGTGGAAACCTGACCAATCTCAATTGCAATGACTCCTTGTCAATTTGCATAATATCTTCAGGATTAACATCCCGACAAATGTTTGGAGTCTATCGATACTCAAGAGTCAACCAATCTTGAAGTCTCAAGGCACTATGAATTGCAACTAGCATCTCTGCTTGTCTAGAGGTAAGCTTGTTCCTTCTGATTAAATGGAAGAAATTGTACCAATTTATCTTTGCAACAAAGAAACTACCAATTTGTACGAGTAGATGAATGGCAAGTTGCTTTAGCTCTGGTGTGCCTTTCCATGAAATTTCCATCGTCTAATAAGTTTTTTTTGTGCAATAGTGACCATATCCATCTTAGCCTCTAATTACGCCAAGAGGCGTCTACAGTGGCATCCACAAAATCAAAAATCTGTGTAAGGAAAAACTCTTCAGCTTGAATTTGATGTGCAACTGGCATTGTTTTGCTTTGTTTTAAAGCTGTTTGTTGTTTTCGTTTTAATTTAGGGGTTTTATGTAGGTGTTGGCATTGGTTATTGAGACTCCTGTTAATTCGTGGAAATATGATTTTGTGAGAGCTTTGGCGGATAAAATGATAGAAGAGAATTTGAAAAACAAGTCTTTGGAAGAGGTGAATCAAACGACACTTTCGGCTGGATTTGGCCGAACTTTGAAGCTCTTGATTTCAGCTCTGCGCGACCAGTAGATGGCTGGAACGACATGGAAAATAATTTGGCGGATTCCTTTTGGGGAATATCTAAATAAACATCTTTCTACCGCGAACGATTATTTGCATCCCACAAATATGGTGACAAAATCTATTTTAGCTGAGAAATTGTCGATGGAATTATTGTGGTTTGTAGAAAAGTTAGTAGAAAGTAGGGGTATTGAAGAAGTGATTGTTTGGTGGAGTGAAGTCGGTAGCTTGGTGAATCTTGCCATGTCCGTGCATTCACGCGTCCAGGGGTCTTGGTGAGAGTTTTAGGTGGTTTCAGAATCCTAACTTTTGATTCATTTGGTGAAATATTTAGGTTTAGCCGTTTCGGGGAATCTGATGTAATTGATTTGCAGTATATTTGTGAAGAGCACAAGGATATACTAAGGAGGGGTGGGGGCGTGAATCAGTATATCAACCAAATTTTACCCTTTACAAATTTTATCAACTTCAAACTCTAACACAAATCAACTATGCAAGAATATCACAATATGAACAAGTTGACACCAAGATTTTACGTGGAAACCCTTATGAGATAAAACCACGGTACAAATAATTTACTTAATGAATTATATAAACTTGTACAATGAATGTAGGCACCAACCTACTTGAATTACCAATATGTAGTTTAGTAGGCACCAACCTACAAAGAGCACCAATCCTTACTTCTGATTTAGTAGGCACCGACCTACAAGGAGCATCAACCCCTAATGCTGATTTAGTAGGCACCCATCTACAAGGAGCACCAACCCCTAATGTTCGTAGGCACAAACCTACTGGAGGCTTCAACCCCACTTGCCAAGAACCAACTTAGCAAAAATAATAATTTGAATGATAATGTTCCACCTTCAATGTTGCTTCTTCAACGGATGATGGACAATTCTGCTCAAACGCTCTTCTTACAAATCTGATATAGTCTTCTCTATTATTCACACAATCTTCTCCTTTATCTCTGCATAGATTTCTTCTATGTAAGCATGAACTTCTCTTCTATATCACAGATCTGTATGTGTCCTCTTATTCCAATCTTCTTCACACCTCTGCTTCAGATACTGTCATAAATCTGCTCTTAAATTCCTTCACAAATCTGCTTCAACTTTCCTCATAAATCTGCTATAATTCTATTCATACCTTATGAGTCTGCTCAAAACCTCATAAAGTCTCCAAAATTATTCTCATAGAGACTTCATAAATCTGCTTGTTTTCAATCCTCTAATTTGCTGTGTATTTATTATGTACGCCTTTGTTCTTCAATCCACACCAACTTGTGTTTTTATGATATAGCTTTTTCACACAACACACAACTCCACACAGCACTTGTGCTTTAAGATATTGCAATTATTCCACACACAACTACACACTCTATATCACACTACAATCTTCTTTATATACCTTTACCAAGAGATGTATTTCAAAAGACACCATCATTCATTATAGACACATCCCAAAATAGGTCACATCTTTTCAAGAACAGATCGCTTCTTCCCCTTTTTAATTATTTAACATTGTCACTAATCTTCCTCAAAGATAATTGATCTCTTTTGAATGAGTCACTTGCTTTTGATATAATCACCTTTCTTCAAACTGATAGGTATCACTTCACAACTAAATCACATCACTTCACAAAGGTGTATGAAATCGCATCATTATGTAGCTCTTTATTTATTATTAATTTTTTGCTTGTTAACAAGTCTGAAGTTGCTGATTTATGGATCGCACCTCTTCATAACCATTTTGTTGCCTTAATCGCACCAACTCAAAAGTCTGAATTTTGTGTAACCACAGATCGTATCTCTTGATTTAGCCTTTTCATAACACACATCTTTTGTGGAGATTCAGATGCGTCCTTTAGTTAATTGAGTTATGTCTTCTAAAACACGTCCTTTCAAAAGGACATCATATTCTTCAAAGAACATCATTCGTATCCCTTGAAAGAGCACCTTCGCACCTTTTGATCTTCAGCCAAGTTTCTTGTAATTAGTTTATTCTTGTAATTAGCTCCTTCTTTTTAACAAAAAGAATATGTTAAAAGACATTCTTCGAACTGAAGGATATACTTTGAAAAAATAATCTTCTCTTTAATAATTCGAACTGATATACTTCTAACTGAAATGAACTTATCAAATCTGAGAGACCACAAATTTGTCTGAATGAACTTATCAACTTGAATGATCTAACAAGCTCGATACAATCTGATTTAACCAATTTGGACATCCGAGAGACCACAAATTTGTCACTAAGTCTGAATGTCAATTATTCCCAGAATCTGAGTTAAAGCCATCAATCTGAAGATCAACCATCGATCTCTTCTTTGCTGTGAGCACTAATAAATTTGTTGTTCTCCATTATGTTTTGAGTTCTTTGAGGGCTCACATTCTTGAAGGCTTAATGCTGTAGACTTTTGACTTGTACCTTCAAAACAATCTTGCAACCTAGCAACAAACTTTAATTTGTCTTGTATTCCATTCTCTTCAAATCTTCAAGTCCTTCTATGTTAGGTCTGAAGATTGTATTCATGATGTAAATCTGTGTAATGATGGACCTCCAATTTGTTGTCTGCAATATGTTATCTTCAGTCATGCTTATTTTGACATCAATGACAACTTTGCCAACAATCTCCACTGAGTGTCTTTGACATCAATGACAATATTTCCAACAATTTGTTGAAAGAAGTGGCCAAGGAAGAGACGGAAGAAAGGAAGGTGAAAATGATGATGATGTGGATGCCGCTCTTGGCCAATGCCGCTAATGGAGTGGAAAGCGTTGTTGACTGCGAGGGAGAAAAGTGAGGTTGAGAGAGTGGTGGAGCAGATGATTCAAGAATTGGCAGACATGAAAGACAAAGAAGTGGTGCTTGCAAATTGGCTCCACCATTATGCGCGCTCAAATTTTGACTGGCCAAATTTACAGACATGTTACAATCAATGGTGTGGCCTTTCCAGAAGCACCTTAGTTGAATACATTCCTTGCTCTAAATTGATCTTTCCTGCTGTAACAATTCAAGATTCTACATTTTGGGTTTTCCCTTTAATTTATTGTTGCATCTATTTCCAACGAAATTGTATGGTTCCAACATTTGTTTTTCCATTTATCTTCTGTTAATTCATTTGTAAAGCTCGAATACATTCTAAGTATTCAGAAGTTTCTTGTTTTGTAAATGAAATAAATAAAACCTTTTGAATAATCAAAGTTGTGAATATATGGAAATATGGAATTAGCAGGAGACGGTAATAATATTAATAATTATTATGCTTTTTAAAATGATAAAAGGAGGATCAAAGACTTGGTTTTGAAAGTGGCAGGGAAGGTCTTTGTTGAAGATTGTTCTCTATGATTTAGAATTCTATTCAATGATCAAATTTAGTATTATAAGTTTTAACAAATAATTATATTTTTTATTTTATATTAGAGTCAAGTTTGTATTTATAAAATTGGTCTTTGTACATAGAGAATTAATCTTTGTGTTTAGAGAAATGACTTCAATCTATAGATATGATATATATTTGAAAAATGAGTTACATGCTTTTCACTATTTAGAATTTACTCACATCGTTATTTAAAACTTATGTCTAAAAAATATGTGGTGTCAATGAACACCTTTGAGAATTTGCAAGCACATATCTTCTTCTTATGTCAAACTCTTATATTTGAATTAATGGTTCAAAATAATGATTAGAAACATCTGACCAACCATGTAGTATGTCTTAATCTATCACTAAATGCAAATATTGAAACTCTCTAACTAATAATGCAAGTAATTGAGTAAGAGCTAATAATATATGATGCTCTGAAATGGATTAATTTTTATCCTTTTATAGAATAACCTAAGTTACCGATTCGTTTTGGATTCGAATGCAATGCGAGAATCGATGCGATTCGACAAAAAAAAAATTTGGGGTTGGAGTACGACTTGGGTGCGGCAATATAAAAACATATAAAAATCAGAAATATATACATATTTGCAGCAGTAATTAAGTTAGAATACACCACCATATTAATAGTCTAATAACATAGCAAAAATACATCACCACTTTCATAGTCAAATATTAAAATATTAGTGATACTCGAATGTCATGATATAAAATTATAAATTAAAGTTCAAACATAAAAATGTCAAGTGTTTTGGGAAGATGATGCCAGAATGAAAGAATGTGTGGCAGCCACTATTGGAGAAGTGGAAGATGACCTTGTAGGTGGCTTGCACAATCCTTTCTTGGCTAAAGGATGGGATTCTTATTTTGCTTTCCCGATTGCACTATTTGCTTCTTACTCTTTGATATAAGAGGGAAATTACTCCTTAGGCAATCCATGTTTGTTTGGCCCTAGACAAATTCTAATTCCTTGCCTGGTCATTGCACACAAGTAAGTTTTCACCAGACTATACAAGCTCTTCTACTTGTTATGGCATTGACTACAAGTCCAAAGATACCTCCAGCAAGGTGCTCAATCATTGTGACATGTTGCCAAAGAGTTGATGCTTGATCAAATTTGGAATTCCTTTCCATCCTTAGGTCCATTGAATTAGAGCTAGTTGAATTATAAACTATACGGATACCTGTACCTACATTGAAAAAAAATATATGTAAGGACAATCAGAAAAAAAACTAACCCAAGCTACGCAAATATATGGGTTTTTTGGGTGTTTTGACGTTTGGATTCGCATCAGATTTGCGTTGGATTCTTTTGGGTGTATCCTGGACGAATCCACAGTGGCGTTTCGAATCCAAGGCGAATCCACAGTCCAATTTTCGTACCCTGTCCGAATCTGAATCGTACCGAATCCGAATTTCGTATCCGGTACGAATCGTATCGTATCCAGAGGCTGGGAGTGGCGAATCGGTAGCAGAATAACCTATGACATAAATTAACATATATTGTTCTCAAGTCAACAAGTAATGATTAGTAGGAAATTGACTTGGCCACATTTTGATAATTGAATTTAAAAATATTAGTCATTTTTGTGTTGCAAATTAGACATAAGATCAATTTTATGCTCATAGATTTAATATTAGATAAAGAATTAATAAAACATAGATTAGGAATTTTCCTCAATGATGTGTGTAGATAGAATTAAATTAGGTTTAGGGTGGTTAACTTTTGTATAAAAACATGCAACTTGTATGCTAGTCATTGCATTAGGAACAACCTACTTAAAGGAGTTCAAAACAAAGGGAAAGTACCAAGTATGCACTTTTCATTATTACATTTACCCCCAGTCTAACTTGCATGTGATCTACTTTGAAGGTGCATGCCAAAGTAAACAAGCAATTAGCATGAGAGTAAGGATTCAAACACTCATAAAAAAGATATAGATATGGATGAGTATTTGACATATTTTCCTTACATGAGTGCTCCTTCTTGAAACTTGTAAACACAAAAGATAAAATGACTAGCATCTAACATTCACTTAATATATTTAAAATTATCATTATCAAGGCGCCTATTGCACTGAGAAAAAATGATGAAAATAGGCGCCTCCAAAAGGATAACTCTCGGCATATTTTATATATATTAATATTTAATATATGTATGCTAGTTTGTACAAGTAGATGAATGGCAAGTTGCTTTAGCTTCAATGTGCCCTTCAACGAAATTTCTACCATCCAATAGGTTTTTTTGTGCAATAGTGACCATATCTATCTTAGCCTCTAATTTGCTGAATGCATTGTTCAAAGCGTGTCCACAACATGGTGTCCAAACAATGTGTTTGTAAGTGCTTTGAACCATCACATCAACTAATTTACAAGCATGAGTTGAATTTGTCTCAACTTGCACAACATTAGAAGGCCCAACCTCTTCTATGGTCTATTTCAAAAAGTGAAACTAGCAGTCAACATCCTTACATTTCCTAACAATCAACAGTTCTAAGAAAGTATGTCCCACCAGCATTGTAAGTGGCCTTCCTCTTCCTTTCATCATAACTCTCCTATTAATAAATTGGAATACTCATCAATAGATGCCAATGGAGTGGATGCATGTCTATTAGTAGTAGTAGTTTTTGTCTCTCTCTCCTCAACTAACTTTGCCATTTTAACTTGCTGTTCCAATGTTATATCCCCACAAATTCTAACCCCTTGTCCATTCTCATGTAATAAAAGGTGTCCGACCCTACTATTGCTCCCATAAAGATTAGTTTTACAAACATGAAACAACCAATGCTGGCTAGCCCTTGCATTTTAACCTTATTATTGTTCAAAATTGTGGCAAATTGTAGTAAGGTTTTCTTGGAGTTGAAAGAGCCTTTTACAAACTCTTGAAGAGATGATGAAGGGCATGATAAATGGTTTTTTGGTGTTGCAACAACACTTGTGTTTGATATTTAGAAGAATGGGAAGCTTGAACACTCCCTTCTCAACTTATCTTGGGTTTACTTATTCACCATCCATCTCATTGTCATCACTAACATTTTTAATGTCAAAGATGAGAGGTCAAAGAAACGTTTTAGAGGATGCTAGTGTTGTAGAATTGTGGTTTTGAACATTTGTGTGAGCAAACTTAAAAAAAAAAACTCAAGTTCGAGGAAAAAAAGAAGGAAAAGTAAAGTTGGCTGTTATAGGGATGATGAGTATGATTGTAGCAGTGTAACATTGCAGAGCCTACCTTGATGGCTGGAAATGGAGTAGTGTAGGCTATAGAGTAAATCATAGTCCCTCCTTTCATCTCCACGGTTATGGAAATTAGAAAATCAAGATGACAAATGTGTGAAATTTGAATGTCTTCAAGGCCAAGTTGTTGACTTGAGGTTGAGAAGCAAACTTAGAATGAGAAAACCAAATGGCAAAAAGTGAAACCTCTCTAGTCTTAACTGGCAAACATGCTCAAAAGACTAGATTTAGATTCTTAGAAATGTTTATTTTTTACTATAGGAAATTAGGGTTGGATAAGGGGCGTGGGAGGATTTGTGAGACACCCATGCCATGCCCCTTTCAAAATAGTTTTTTTCATAAATTAAAGTTTATTTTTTAAACAATTGAATTTTCCCCTTTTTTTTCTCTAGGATGCCCCGAGGATGGTGAGGGATGTATTAGACATTTTTGTCTGTCCTAGGGATAATAACATGTCTTGAATATGCTTCCTTATTGTTGCAGTGGTTTTAGGGATGTCTCAAAATTTTTTCAGAAATTTGGGGATGAGTAGGGGATGCCCCTGATTGTATTGTTGGTATCTCAGAAATGTCGTGGGGGACAAGAACATGGGTTTTAGGGCCAAGGATGTCTCCTTATGGAACACAACAATATAGCAATTCAAATGTGATGTAAGATACACCTATTCTCAACATGATTGTTTTTGTTCTAGATAAAAGAAAGATGAGATTGAATAAGAATAAATACCAATGTAGCAAAGGCTTTGAAGAAGATCAAATGTTTGTCATTATGTGGGTTGTAGCAAAGTCCCCTTAATATTGAAGAATCTTGTGGTAGATTAAACACTAGACCTTTGGAAAAATTGTTTGATATTGGAGGAAGATAGGAGATTGAGAATTGTGTTGCATTTAACACTTATTCGAGTATTGTTTAGTCACCACATTAAGTAGGACAAACTTTGAGGTATTAATGAATCTTATAGTGGGTGCTAATCTCTAGGCATTAAAGAAATAGAAGCCTTCCTTTTGAAAGAGAAGTTAATTACAAATAGTATTTTAGAATATTATTTCAAATGGATGGATCATAGCAACAAAACTATTTTGGGGAAAAATCGGCAAATCAAAAGTATACGATTTTTTTCAAGAATTGGATTATCAAAAAATGTAAAAAAGAAGAAGATATTTTAATTTAAAGACATTTTAATAGCATAGAGATATAGACAGAAAATAAAAATGAGAGGAGGGATCTAGGGTAGCATTTCTAGCATGGTTGAGGGGCAGTGCCTCTCATGGGGGTCTGGGGGTAGTGCTCCCAATGGGGTTGAGGGGTTGTGGCTCCCATGGGGGTTTAGGGGCAGCGCCCTCGTGGGGTCCGAAGGCAGTGCACCTGGATGCTCCCTATCATGATTTAGGGTGGGGTGGACGGGTGGACCCCTCACCACCAATCCTAAATTAAAGCCTTTGAAACCACACAAACCTTCATGAGGCATGCTATTTTTCATAATTTTATCATTTTTAACCAAGCTCCAAGACTCCTCCAAATCTTTCAAAAAATGCTTGACTTTCACACTTGTAGATTTGACTATTGCCAATTTTGTATTCATTTTTAAATTAAAAATTATATAATATTAATATAATAAAATCATTATGGCTTTCAATTATAATATTAGAAACAGATAAGATCCTAAAACCCAACACTTAACCTATAGACAAAACATTTAGAGTCAATGAAACCCTAAGTAAATTTAAATCCGACAATTATGCTTCACATGAAATTTATTCGATAGCAAAGAGCCTAAACTCCATGTAGCAAACAATTAACCTAAGAAACAAGTATTGATGAATGCTAGTAGAGGTTTCCAAACAAGGTAAAATGACTTTAAACAAATGACAAAAATTAAGTTGCCATTTCTAGTATGGGAATAGATATGGGTTGGGGGGGGTTCATATATATATATATATATATTTACTAGTAATATTATTAAAATTATATCATTATATTAATTTTAACAAAATTAATTAATTAGGGATGATGCCTACATGGAGAGGAGTGGCGGGAATAGGCGAGGAGTGGGTAATTTGAAATCTGCAGAGGACAGAGAGGCTGAATCCGAAGATGATGGAGATTTGACTGTTTGGGAAGCTACTGATGGAGATTTGGCTGTTTGGGAAGTTGCCTTGTTGCTTGGTGAGGCTTGTTTGTTTTTTGGCCCTCGTTTGGGGTGTGTTGCGTCCTTGCTTCTGTTGGGCGTTGGTGGCTGGACGGTTTTCTCTGTCTGGTTTGTGGTGGAGATCCTTGCTTTAGTTGAGGCATCTCCTTTTCTTTTGGCTTTGCCTCTACGTTGCATGGATCTGGCTAGGGAGGAGCCTTTGTTTCTGTGTGCGCTGGCTTATGTTGGGCATTCCACTTGGTCCTTTTGCGGGCTTGTGCTGTTCGGGGTGAGTCTTTGGGCTCTTTTTCCCTTGCTATGTGTGTTGATGCTTCATTGCTTTGGTTCCTTTGCGTGGAGTAGATGTTTGTTTTCGAGCTGCTTTTTTTTTTTGGTGGCTGGCTTCCTTGTTTGTGGTGGGGCTTTTGGGCCGCCTTATGCTTGTGCTCGAGTTGGGTGCTGCATCTCATGTGGTGTCTAAAGTTTTTATCTTTGTTGAGGGGTTTGGTTTATGCACCCTTGTTCTTGTTGCTTTTGTTTCATGCTGCTGCTTTTTTTCCTTTGCAGGTTGTGAAGTTCTTCATTTTGAAGGGATTTTGTCTTTGCTTCTTGCTGAAGGTTGTCTGCAGGTGGTGGTTTCCGATGTTTATCTGTAGCCCCTTGAGGAGCTTGTTTTATCCTCTGAGGTAGAGGCTGTTGGAGTTGCTGGTCATGGTTTTGGGTTTGGTCGTATTTCACAGGATGGGCTTTTTTTGTTCTCCAAGTTGTGGTCTAAGTTAGTCTTTGGGATCCCCTTATGCTTCATTGTGCTTTTCACAAGTTTGGGGTCTACTTTACTCTGCATACAGATTTGTATCTGTATGATCTTTCTCGTGGATCTCTTTTTGGCGATAGGGTTTTCTCTGTGTACCCAATCGGAGTTCTACTGTTGGAGATTCCACTTTGCTCTTCTTTTGGCCCTTCGATGGTTGGTTGGGTTATTTTTCATGCCTATACTTAAGACCCAGATGATTATGCTGTTCTCCTTACTCTTTATGATTATGCTCAGTTATGGAGAATGAGTTGGCTTCCTGGTTTGAATGGTTATTTAAGGGGATTTTTTCTTCATCAGTTCTACCATGTATTTCTTGTATTGAGGTTGAGAATCTGGTTGGACTGAGGAACTTTTGGTGCCCTCTTTTTAGTGGCATTGTTGTCTGACTCTTCTAGGCGGTTTCTGCTAGTTTCTTGGGTTTTGGGTTCAAGGTCCTTGTAAAAACCTGGATGCAAAGGGTTTTCGGTCCCCTTCAAACTGTTTTTGGCAGCATTGGGTAGTCTAGTATCTCTTATGGTTGGCTGCTGCTGTTGGGCTGCTGATGGTCTATGTTTCTATTTGCTAGCAGCTGATTTTTAGTGGGCTTTCAGGTCCCTTTAAACCTGTTTGTAAGGGGTTTTAGGTCCCCCCAAACCCTGTTTTCCCATAATCAAAAACAAAATTAATTAGTTAGAAAAGGTATTTAGATTTACAATTAAAAAAGTCATCAAATTAATTTAAAAAATATTAAAAAAATTATAAATAATTATATATTCAAACTAAACAACTTTTATTTTAATCAACTTAAAAAAATTCTCTTAGATTATAAACAAAAACAGGAATATTTTATACAAATAAAAAATATAAAAGAAACTTTTGTAAAAATCAATATATAAACTTTTAGGAAAAGCAGCCATATATCTCTTTTGAATGGTGCAACATTAGAGAAGGGAAAAAGCATCACCAAAGGCCCAAAAATGGCTTTCAAAAACAAAAATGGTGTTTCATCTGTTTTAATTGTTAAAATGACATCCTCTCTTTTGCATTTTTGGTAGCAAAGGTGTAAGCCCTATCATGTGCAGACAATATTTCCTGTGCAAAAAAAATCCATTGAAATCCATAAAAGATGTTGAAATCATGTGTAAACTTTACTGTGTGGGAAAAAACTTTGAAATTGTGTTTAATTGCAAAAAAATCAAATTAAAATCGGTCAAAATTGCTAGTCAATGATATATTTTGAAATCATGATTTTAACAGGAAAAAATCGTGAAATATACTGTTGTGTGAGTATTGTGAGTTTTGCTTCTTTGGGTGGATTGTCACCACCAACAGGCTGGGCTTAATTGTGGTGTTCCATTGATGCCCATATTTCTAAAAGGTAGTCAAGGCTTTAGGCCAAACAAAGAACTAGGCAGTTGTAGGTGTTGTCAGTAGTGATATTAGCATTGCAGGTCCTGTGGGTCCTATCAAACACAAGCATTCATAACCCAGATCCCAGGATTATCTAGGAACAGCACCCTATATTATTGGAGCCTAGAATTGTTATGAGTAGAAACAAATCACAATTAACAATTGGGACACAAATTAAATGTAGACTTGAATGAAGGATAAGATATTGCACGTCTGATTATGCATGTGGAAAGTATTTCTATTGTATTAACTTTATACACAGAAGAGTACACAGCTCACTGTTAATGTACCGCTAGATATCTTGAGATACCTGTACTTTGTTGCTGGGAATTGGGATCTTCCTCAAGGGTTATGAGTGAATGCACTGAGCACGTGAGTGGGCTGCATATATGATGTGATGTTGTATATTGATTCCTCTACTTGGAGGTGAGAGGGGAATTGGAAGGGGAGAGGTGTGGGAGTGCAGGTGAAGGCTTTGGAATATGATGTGGGAGAAATTGACTATAAAAATACCTCTCTGTGTCGGTCTGCCCATTAACCCATGGATATAGGTTCTTGGTTGGACTTTCATTTCTCCCCGTGATTCCCTCCTCTTTTTCTCTTATTCTTCGACATTGGTTTCTGAAAGTCTTCCATTGTTTTTGGCTGCTTTTTGGTTGCCAATTTTAGCAGGAATGTTTAGTTGAACTTTGAAATCATTTTTCCATATTTACAGCATGCATAAACTCTCTATTTTACCACATAAATTGTTTTTTGGTGCAGTCTTTTCAGAGTCTGTGGGGCACTGCCTAAGACTCTAAACCTAAAGTCATTGTTAGGGAAATTAGTATGTTTTTAAGATCTATAGATGCAAATACCATGTATTGACAGTATTTGTTAGGGAATTGTTACCATTCATGTAAGGATTTATCATCTATCCATATAAGGTTATTGTGAGACGAGCAAATGGCATCCAATTCTTGTTTTCTGTGTACTTCTGCAAGCATGATCAGCAGTCTCCAACTGAGGAATTCTATGTGTGTTTACATTTCCTCTTCCAGTTTTTGCTTTCTCCCAGTTATCTATCAAGACTGCTTGCAGTCCTTAATAAGGATTAACCTCCACAAAAGTGTGCTAATCTTGTAAAAATGCCTCCTTTTACATAGGAGTGGCAAACAGAGGCTTGTACAATGATCTTGCTCATTTTCAAGCAGTTTTGGCTTTGTGGAATTATGGTATTACCAAAACATATTTTAGCAGTTTTAGGTGCATCACATAACACATGGGTTGAGAGACCTAAGTGTACCAATCCATGACAAGGCCATGCCATTATGCAGAAGAGGTCAACCAACCAATTCCTTTTTGGTCTCAATATCAACTTTCCAAATTCTTAGATGATGATTAAGGTAATAATCATTGTTGATGTTTATGACAGTGTCGGTCTTATCCTTCCAGCCGATCTCCTTGCTACAAGAATGATAAATTAAATATAGCTAAGGCTATTTAATTTATAGAAGATTGCGATTGCTCAAGAGACACGTCATTTGTTAATGATAATTAATATTTATTAAAGAGGCTTGATTTACTAAGGAAGCCGACCTCTTGTAAGAGGCGCGCTTATTTGTCAAGCCCGACTTTGTTCTTTCAAAAGGTCACGTCTCCATCCCATCATGTATTTATACACCTTCATTGTATCTCACTTGGCATTCAATTCATTCATAGTTCGTCCTTCATCTCAAGTGTGAGTTCTTCTCAACGCAGATCGACATTATTGGTGGCTGAGATTTCATCAGCAATTTGTCTCTTTGTATTGCTGTGTTGCATCACTCTTTGGTGCATGTATTTGGGCCTGCATATCGGCCTCTTGTAAGGAGATCATTATTGTGTTGATTCAATATATAAGTGATATATTGTTGCTGGGTTTTTCTCCCTCAAGAGGAGGGTTTTCCCAGGGTATCTGCTATGTTACTGTGTCTGATTTTGAATTAAGTTTCGGTGCATTACATCTGATCATAAAACTAACATGGTATCAAAGCGGGTTTCAAGAAGATCGTGATCAGATTTATTATTAAAGCGATACTCTTTTCTCTTTCTCATTATTGTCTATCTTTATCTCTTCGTCAAGATGGTGAACGGTCTTAAGATTGAGGATAGACTCGAAGGAGCATCAAACTTCACTTCATGGAGATTCAAAATTATGCTCACTTTGGAGGAAAACGAATTGGTTGAGTTCGTGGAGAGTAAAGTTCCAAAACCTACAGATGAGGAAGAGAAAGTTCAATGGAGGAAGAAAGATATCAAGGCAAAGAAGATGTTAGTTGATTCTGTGAAGGATCATATCGTTCCTATTGTCTCCAAGTTGAAGATAGCTAGAGACATGTTCAAAACCTTGGAGGAGATGTACGAAATCAATAACACCAGCTGGGCTCTTGTTAGAATATTATACTTATTTATTGTTAATGGTCAATATTATATGTATTAAGTTAGTCTGTTTAGCTTTATATTGTTTCTACAGTATCCGGTAGGTTAAGTAGGTGACTTCCTTAAATATCTACAGTAATCTATAGCTTCAATATAATGTAACTTTTTTTCATGTTAATAAAATGAATGTTTTATCCATTCACATGGTATTAGAGCAGAACTAGGGTTTCTGAGCGCCATTTTTTCGGAAAATTCGTGGTTTCATTTTTGTAAAAGTTGTGCTTGTTTTTTTCTCAGAAAAATTGCTCTTGTATACACGCGATTGAGTGTTTTGGGCGCGTGATTTTGTGACCACGTTTTTTTGTTCTTTTGTAGGCCCGCAACCTGCCTTCCCACTTTGTGTTCTTCTCTGGCGCGGTTTTCCTGAAATGTGAGTGTCTCTAGCATCACGTCCAGCCTGCGACGTCTGTAAGCTCTTGCCCGCGCTTTACAAAAGAAACACTCTCCTTCCTTGGCGGCGGCTAGGGTTTCGGCTGGGTTTTCTGTTAAATGCAATGGCGGCTAGGGTTTCATGGTA
>VDFB02010626.1:0-17709 GCA_007258455.2 Sequoia sempervirens
TGGGATGGGAGGAGATGTTAGTGGGCATGCTTGAGCGCTGAGTTGTATATGTCTGGGGTTCCTGTGTGCTAGGGATGTTGTACTTCCATTTGCATGACATTTCCTATAGAGAGGCACAGTCGATGAGTTGCGGTACCATGCTTCTGATGATATGGGCGTGGGAGCATATCGCTATTTTCAGACCACCTGTTACAGTAGATCTACCTCGTGGAGCTCCATACACCTTTCGTTATGCGGGGGCGACCACACAGCATCATATTGGGGACACATGCTACTTTAGACATGCTATAGACACCATGCAGGAGTTTACATGGAGACCGTACCTGGGCTGCAAGGTGTGGTCAGATGAGGGCGAGCACTTGCCTTTTTGTAGACAGACACAGTATTTGGTGGGACGGACAGTGTCCCATATGCACATTATAGAGCCGCAGTTGCCGGACCGGGTATTGAGACAGTTTGGAGAGGTACAGGATGTACCTCGAGGGAGAGCAGAGTTTGCTCGGTCATCACGAGAGGTCCTACTATGGGGGCCAGAGATTCCAGTCGCCACTGTGGAGGCAGATATTGATGGTTTACAAGCACTTCCATGGAGATGGAGGGACGGACCAGCAGATCCAGGGACCACTCTAGCTTATGATTAGTGGTGGGCAGTACACAGGCCGATTCCCATGACAGATCCAGGGCAGCCAGCACTGGTAGAGCGGCGTGGTACAGGTCCACAAGGCAGACGAGGCAGAGGGAGAGGCCGAGGAGGCAGAGGTGGCCGACGTGATGGAGGGGATGATGGCAGAGGTAGCCGACGTGGAGGCAGGAGAGGGAGGCGTGGTCGACGGGGACGAGGACTAGCCTTGTCACCGATCCAGGAGGAGAGGGGAGGAGAGGAGGATGTGGCTATGCTAGATGTGGCCAGAGGTGGTGTGGAGGAGCAGCTAGCAGAGGCTGTTATCCCAGACATCCCAGACATCCCAGCAGAGGCGAAGGTAGGTGCCGAGGAGGCAGGCAGAGAGGAGGGAGGTGCCGAGGAGGTAGTTGGAGAGGAGGCAGAGGTTGATGCCCTTGGGTTGCTAGGTGCCTACTAGGAGGACGATGATGAGGATGATGATCACGAGAGAGAGATCCGAGATCGGATCTTGGAGGAGCTCGATGAGGAGGAGGATGGGATAGACAGGGCCAGATAGGATGAGAGAGGGGCGGAGGATCCAAACATGGATACATTACGAGCCCAGGTTGCCTCCTTGGAGGATCAGATGAGAGTATTGATGGCCGAGAGGGATGCCTATCGGGTGGAGAGAGATAGAGCCTTGATGGATAGGGATCAGGCTATAGCCCGATGGCAGGAGACTGAGCAAAGGTTCACAGAGCTCAGAGCATCATGCACAAGACCATCAGTTGCATTCACCAGAGAGCTAGTCAGAGCTGGAGAGAGGGAGAGATACTATCGGGACCTATATGAGGCGGAGGTTCCCCTAGAGAGACGGGCTCTCAGTTTTTTAGTGGCACACAGTAGCAGGTCTTAGACTAGGAACCACACGCGGACAGTTAGCACAAAGGGAGTGGATCAGCCACGTAGAGCAGGGCCATATGACAGACCTCCCATAGCTCAGAGATTAGCAGGTTCCCAGCATCATTCTCCCACACACTCCCGGCATGATGGCAGTGGCAGTTCAGGATAGAGATACTGCTTGAGATTATTTTGAGACATTGTATTTTGATCTTATAGCCTGCGGGCTTCCATGTATTATTGATACATTATGACTTTGTGATGTGACACATTTGAGCGATATATATATATGATTTTGGCGGCGATTTTCATGATATGCATTTCTATGTACTAATTATGCAATATTTATTTATACGTGTGATGTTTATATGACATGCCTATGTGATGGATGAGTATATGTATTTTATGATGTTTATGCAACTAATGAGATAATTTTGATTCTATGTGATGTATGGTTCTATATGATGTATGATCCTATATGATTATGAGATGCAATGTGATGTATGTATGATGCAGATGACATGTGATGTTATACAAATGTAATGTGATGCCCGTATTTACAGTTGCATTGTATATGAAATGCTTATAATATGTATTGGTTTTAATGAGTATTGTCTATTATGCCATGATGATCTAGATATGAACTATGCTTATATGTATGAATGTTTCTACATGTATGTTGATGCAGGATGATATACACCGTTTTGTGTCACAGGACTTCGTCATAATGCAAGAAAGAAGAACTGTTAGTGCGGAAAGAAAGATCGACAAAGAATGAAAGATAGAAGATAGATGTGAGAATTAGGAATCTTCGATATTTTGCTGTATCACAAAAGGTATTGCACTTTATCATCATTGGGCGGGACTAATACAAATGGAGAAAAACACCATGATATGACATAGATCAAGGTGTGCAAGGTCATCCACTTGCTATTAACAGACAGTCACAGACAAGGATTGTCATTAACTCATACTAAGGACACAAGTTGCCCCAGTCTTTTTGTCGAGACAAACCACAGACGGCAAAAAAAAGAAAAGACGGGTCATGAAACGTCATCGCTCCTCTAAATCCTTCATGGGACATCCTTGAGGAAACTAGTAACATGACAACAAATCAAATTTAAAAGACAGTCGACAAACAACAATCAAAGAAAATAGAATTCTGATACATCGTTGCTTCTCTAAATCCTTCATGGGACATCCTTGAGAAAGCTAGTAACGTGAATCCCAATCATCAATACAAGATAAATGATAAGATAAACAAGCCATAAAGTCAATAAGCCAATAACATAGTTGCCAAAACATGATTTGTTTATTTGATTTGTTGATTGATAGAGCCTGATTGTAGGAGATACACATACCGGATAAGACTGTGAGTCTAGTTTCGATGTTATGACTATCTGTATAAGGCATGACAAAGCCTGGTTTCAGAAAGACATGTATCGTATAAGACGTTGAGTCAGATGTCATTGATGCGATAACCTGTGTAAGGCCATGTTTGACCTTATCGATTATGCAGGAAGGACTCATCCTGTATAAGACATAGGTTGATTGTTTTGATAATGTCTGTTTCCAAGAAGGACACATCCTGTAGTAGACTGTAGTTGATCTGTTTTGATTGTTTTGTTTGGCAAGGTGTTTGATTTGACTTAGAGACATTGTTGACTTGTTCACCAGATTACTGCATGACTTGATATGATGTGGACAATTATTTTGTGTGTGACGACAAACCCTAAAGGTACGACCTGGCCTTAGGGGCTCATCCCGATTGATAGCCTTGCCTACGTTATACGAGGGAAGACCACCGTAGTTCGACTTGGTCCAGCGGCAAGGCTGACTACAATAGAGAGCGTGTGTGAAAGTAGATATGGCGAACCTAATGGAAACCCTATAAATTGCGGCCTCGAGCTCTCCGCTCGATTGATAGCCTTGCCTCACGTTATGCGAGATGCATGGTTGACCACGACCAATGACCTTGTCATATAGACATATGGATTGAATGTGAATTTATATAGACAAACCTAAACGAACTAACCTAATGCGTCGGGGGCACATTGGCAGATGGCCTTGCCTACGTCCAGTCGCAGAGGCAACGTAGTTCGACAAATGACAAATATTGACAAGTGCGACTGACTTTGACTCTATTTTTGGATTTTTGAAATGTTTTGATTTTTTTGTCCTTTTGAAGTTTTCTGATGTTTTTGTGTTTTCTCAGGTCATTTTGCGATGTTTATGGATGTGTCCATGGTTTTACGTCTTCAACACAACCAATGTAAGAACCAATATGACACATGTTAAGTGTTTTCCCCCAGTCGATTATAAGACCAATTGACTATGAATAGGGTAAAATGGGGGATATGAAATGTGCTCGATGTCAATCGTTCCAGGTTATGGGAAAGACTACCACTTATTATGAATGGTATATACAAATGATGGACAGGAAAGATACGGGATACGTATAAGGATAGGTAGCATGTACAAGGATAAGGACTATGTACAGGGTAGTGGACTATGTATAGGGTAGATTAGAATAATAGTAGACAAAGGAGTAGAGTTGAGTACACATGGCGCCTGTTTGCCAGGTTTTCACCATGGTACCTATCCAAAGCGCCACTGAAGTGGTTTTTACTATTGGACGAATGATTTGTCTTTACTATTTTCTAAATTATCTAAATTTTTTTTTTTGGTGTTACCAAGACGCCTGTTTGCCAGGTTTTCACCTTGATAACGATTTTTTTGTGATTTTCTATTTTTTTTGTATTTTTGCTAATTAAGACAAAGGCTCCCAGAAGCTATGAGTAGAACTTCTTCAGATGCATACTATTGATTGGTGAGGACAATGGTTCCCCTTAAGGAGTAGAGAGTTGGTACGCTCCTGATCCAAAAGCTTATGTGACAATATAAGGTCCTAACCAATTAGGTTCAAACTTTCCTAGTTTGTCTCTTTCTGCTTGATTCTTTGGGTTTTCCATTAAAACCAGGTCACCAATGTCAAAGTTTCTGTTCAAGACCCTCCTGTTATAGCTACGACGAAGGAAATTCTGGTATGCTTGAAGATGGTCTAGTGCCTTCTGTCTTCGCTCATCTAAAAATTCTAGCTCATGGAGTCTCGACACTCGGTACTCTGCATCATCAATGTGGCCTTTCAGGGATACCCTTAGGGAAGGAATCTTGACCTCAATAGGCAAAATGGCTTCAGACCCAAAGACAAGTGAATATGGGGTAGCACTAGTGGGAGTACGGATACTTGTACGATAAGCCCATAAGGCAGGGTTAAGCTGTAAATGCCAGTCACGACTAGCATCATTGACAGTCTTCTTGAGAATTCTAATAATGGTCTTGTTAGATGCCTTCGCTTGGCCATTACCTTGTGGGTAGTATGGAGTGGAAGTGATGTTGGATGAAATTCATCACACAAAGTAGTAACTATGTAGCTCTTAAATGGTGGCCATTATCAAATTGATTGCTCGGGTGAGGGATTTTCCTCCGATAGATGATATAGTTGGGATAAATCCTAGAAATCATTATTGGAGTAATGCGCTATTAATACCATAGGAATGGCTTCAATCCCACTTAAGTAAAATTACTTTCGATTAAAGCGGTGATAATGAACTTATTATCCCATTAGATGATGTAGAGTGCTTACCTAGGAGGTGAGTCAAATGAGCCAAGGGCCATGGTAGTAGGGCAGGCTATACTAGTGCATGTATCAAATCTACATGAACTTAGCGTGGCGGCATTACATTACAAGACATATGAGTCTTTTTCCATAGTAAGGCCAATAATAACCAGGTCTCATAATATTTTTGGCTAAGGTAGGACCGCTAGAATGGGAACCACATATACCCTCATGCACCCCCGCACTTAAGGTTGCTTGTGCTTCCGGTAGAATCAAGACATCGATGGGGTATCACAAAGAGCAGCATCTACTATAGAGATTGTCTCAGAAGCGATGGTGTATTTAGGCTGACTTAAGGAGAGAATGTCGTTAATGGTTATTGGATAGGCCAATGGGTATGACTTCGGCATGAAGGTAATCATAGATTTCTTTGTACCATGGGGAATCGGGACCAACGATGTCACACACCATTTCAGAATCTGGGATATCGTAGGCTGGGACCAAAATTTGTTCCACCAAGAACTCAAACTTAGGCACGTTGTTAGGAATGTCAAGAAGTGATGCAATTGTAGCCATAGCGTCTGCTGCCCTGTTTAAAACCTGAGGTATTTGATGAAATTCGACTTTGTCAAAGTACTCTTTAAAACTATCAGCCATGCGCTTATATGGAGTAAGCTTCTCATCCTTAATCTAATAATCATCATTTACCTGTCTGATTACTAATTGAGAATCGCCATAAACCTGTAAAACCTTAATCTTCCACTTGACCGCCATGCGTAACCCTGTCACCAGAGCTTCATATTCTGCCATGTTGTTAGTGCATGGAAATGCAATCCTGAATGACTTAGGGATGGAATCACCCTGTGGTGTGATAAACAATATACCAGCCCCTGAACCATGATTTGTATGTGAGCCATCAAAGTACAGTTTCCATGTTATGTTTGTGTCAAATGTGAATATGAACTCATTAGGAAAGTCTGCAACTAATGGGTGATCTGCCTGTATGGGTGCGTCAGCTAATTGATCAGCAATGACCTGTCCTTTAATAGCTTTTCTTTCTACATACTGGATATCATACTCACTAAGTATCATTACCCACTTGGCCAGTCGCCCTGTTAATGCTGCCTTGCTGAGAAGATATTTGAGAGGGTCTATTTTAGCAATCAGCATTTTCTGATGGTTTAGCATGTAGTGCCTCAGTTTTTGGGTAGCAAATACTATTGCAAGACAGGCACGTTCAATGTTACTATAGTTGAGCTCATAACCAACTAAAGTCCGGCTAATATAATAGACTGCCCTTTCATGACCTTCATCGTCATTTTGTGCAAGCAATGCTCTGAGTGATGAATGGGTTGCTGTAATATAAAGAATCAACAGTCTTCCTTCAACAGGTGGCATTAAGACAGGTGGTGTGAGTAAATATTCTTTAATTAGATGAAAAGCCTCTTCACACCTAGCTATCCATGCAAAAGGTACTCCTTTCTTAAGTAGATGTTGAAAAGGATGTGTCTTGTCTACTAGCTGCACTATAAATCTTCTGATAGATTGCAACCTTCCCTGTAATGTCCTTAGTTGACTAAGATTGTTGGGTGGTGGCATGTCCATGATTGCTTTCACCTTAGCAGGATCTACTTCAATGCCTCGTCTAGAAATGATATAACCTAACAACTTTCGACTTGACTCCAAACACACATTTCTTTGGATTGAGTCTCACATTATACTTCTCCGGCCCTCGAAATATCTTGTCTAAAACTTGTAGATGTTCGCCCTTGTCTTGGATTTTACAATAAGGTCATCGACATAATCCTCCATAGAAATGCACTAGATCATGAAAGATAGTAGTCATAGCCGCGTGATAGGTTTCCTGCATTCTTGAGTCGAGAAGGGCATAACATTGTTCAATATCGTTCCCCAAGGACAAGTGAAGGCTTAGGTTGATCTTCATGGGAAATTCTGATCTAGTTATATCACGAGAATCCATCCATAAGGGACAACATCTCATATCCTCTGTCATGTCAACTATCATGTCTATGTTAGGCAAAGGGAAGTCATCCTTAGGACAAGCTTTGTTGATATCTCTAAAATCAGTGTAGATGCGGATGCCCCCAGTTGGTTTAGTGACTGGTACTAGATTGGAAATCCAATCTGCATAGTCGATAGATCTGATGAAACCAACGTCTAAGAGTTTCTTGATTTCTGCCTTGACTAACAAAGCAATCTGTGGGTGCATTTTTCTCAGCTTTTGTTTCACTGGTTTGGCACCTGGTTGTAAAGGCAAGTGATGTAGAACAAGTTCAGGATCTAACCTGGGCATGTCAGCATATGACCAAGCAAAATTTATCTGTCTCTATGCAAAGAAGTCATGGAACTTTGATTTCTCTTTTGTTGTCAATGACGCTGCCAAATAAACTAGTCGAGGATTCTCCTTTGTGCCTATGTTGACCTCTACTGATTCTTCAACGAGCATGGGTGAATTTTCCTGTGCAACAGGGAGAATGTTCAAACCTCCATCCTTAGGTGCCTCAGAGAGGTTTTCACCTTCGGATGCGTCCTTTCTTTTTACTTTTTCATTGTCTAGAGGTGCCTTTCGGTTTTCACCTAGAGACTCATCCTTTTTATTTTGTTTATCCTTTTTCTCATTTTTGCGACTGGAGGGTTGAACAGATTCCCCAAAATATTCTTTATTGTCCAAGTCCATGGTAAAACCAGCTTTATGATCTCCGTTAGGTATGCCTTCACGTAATCCCAGGAACTCAGCAATTGCTTCATCGTTCTCAAAAGTGTCTAAGACGGGTGCGTCTTGTTGATCCCAATCAATGAGCTGAGGGTAGACTAATGGCATGTCATCGTCGGAGTTATCGAAGTCTAATGGGGTCAAGGTAAAGATTGAATTATTCATGTGGTTACAAAAATCTTGTACCAGGTCCTCTTTGCTCTTAGGTTTGGGTCTAGGTAGGTGAATAGGTGGGCCTAACGCCAGGGTTTGACTATCAGAAACATATGGCTCAGGTTGCCAAGAGGTAGGATCAAGTGATTCCCAATAATAGTGTTTAAACCATTCCTCTTTTGTCATTTTCTTTGGTGGACAGGAATTTAAAGGATTGGGTGAGGGACTTAACATCAAGTCAAGTTCTCCAAATAATTTGTCAAGGTCCATGGAAGAAGTAGAGGATAAGGAATCCCACTCATAATCGTTAGAATCGGGGGAGTCAGAATGATATTGGTCTACTGGTTCGTGAGATGTCTTAATATCTTCTGAAGCACATGCTTCCTCAAGTAAGGGTAATGGAGTACTAGGAACGCCAATCTGAATTGGTCGAAACCCTAGCCCTACTCTTTTTGGCCACTGAGAAACAAATATTGGTTCAATTCTTCCATCTTGGTTTAAGCCTAAACCACTTTGTCCATCATATCCTTTGCTTTTCATGATTTTGAAACCCTTTCCATATAGACCTGTAGGAATATGAGCAAGTAAAAGGGGTTCCTAATTATCTTCCTAATACAGCCAGGAAGTGACATCTTCTGCCTCTACAGCCTCTTTGCTTAATTCACCCCATTTAGTGAAAGTTGTTGCAGGGGGAACATGTATAGTGATCATAGACTGTCCCCTACCTGTTATAGGTAGACCATATGACTTAGGAGGAACCAAATGGCTAACACAATAAGAAGTCTTCATGTAATACTCTCCACAACCCTTGTCTTGGATCTCGACCCTAGGAGTGGTAGGAAGTGAGGGTGAAATAGATATTTGAGTGAGTGTGGATGGGTCAACATAAGAAGATGGATTAGATGGTGAGGCCTCTTGGTTAACTGGCACTTGACATTGAGGGATCTCAGGATCATCTATAGGTCATGATATCCTTCATGGCATGAATCCATGGTCTACCTAGCGAAGGTTATAAGGAGAATTGAGATCAAGACCTGGAACTTTGTCTCCATTACCCTTGAGGACCAATTCGATGGGAAGTGTTACCACCCCCTTTGATTTTTCGT
Source organism: Sequoia sempervirens (assembly GCA_007258455.2). Classification (NCBI taxonomy): domain Eukaryota; kingdom Viridiplantae; phylum Streptophyta; class Pinopsida; order Cupressales; family Cupressaceae; genus Sequoia; species Sequoia sempervirens. The sequence continues at coordinate 9,114 of VDFB02010626.1, forward strand.
TCTTCATCATCATAAGCTATGTGACAATACTCTTAGTGGTGTCTGTACTCATGCTTCTGAGATACCTAATGCCTTAATTAGTTTTAAAGTGCATAGATTATTGGTGAAGTAGCCCACCATTTCCTGGAAACGATTGACATCAAGGTCATTAGGGACCGTGGTGTTCTGTAAAGCCTTATCAAGGATAGACCGATGCTCTGGGGAAATGCGCAACAATTCCAAGATTGAGATTTGGGCTGAGGTCTTCCCTAATTGGTCAAGTAGGTTATATTGTAACTTGGAAGGTTCAGGTGTTTGCTGTGACGGAGGGCTTGGGATAGTAAACTTAGTATGACGAGTATTGATTGCACACTCAGGATTAGCATTGATAGTAATGGTATTGATGTTTTGATCAGCGGCGCGAAGGCAATGAATGATTTTGCCGCTATCATAATCATGTTTGATACTCGCATAATTGGGTAAAATATTGGTCTTAGTACTCGAATTGGGGACAGTTCCTTTCCCATGGTCATGTAGTGGGTCTGAAAAGACTTGATGATCAGTGTTGGATGTTTTTTATTTTTGTCCACTAACCTCAATAATTCTCTTGTCAACAAGGTCCTGTATGATATTCTTCAGTTGTCGACAGTTTTGTAGGTTATGTCCCTTAGTCCTATGATAATCACAAAAGGCATTGTCATCCCACCAAGCTGGTTTAAACTATCCTGGATCGTATTGTCTTGGTTCCTGCAGCTGTATGAGGTTGTGTTGTAACAGTTGTTTGAACACTGACTCAATGGGTTCCCCTAAGGGAGTGAACTCACGTTTTTGAAATCTCCTTGGTTGTGGACGTTGAGTATTTGAGACCGTGTTAGGAGGTTGATTGACAGCATTAAGCGTGTTGGAAAAAGAATGAGGTCCTTGTAATGTGAGGAGGGGTCTTGCTTGTAGTGTTTTGGCATCAACCACCCCATCATTGGTGACATTTTTGTTGCGGGACCAGAATCTGTTTCTATCAGTGGGGGTGTTTTGTACGATTGGGTTTCTATTGGATGTTGTCATTTTGATTTCACCCTTTTCAATAAGATCCTTTTCTATTATCACCCCTTTTTTCACTAGTTCTGAAAAGGATATGCAACAATGTACCCTTAAGTTACTCCTGAGTTTTGGATGAAGGTTTTCTTGAAACATTGTAACCTTTTTTTTTTTGGGTATTTCAACAGGACACCTACTAGCAATAGTTCTCCATCTCTGGAAGAAAGCAATGAATGTCTCACCTTCATCTTGCGTTGTGTGGCACAAGGTTGCTATATTTATTTCATGGTCAATGTTGAAGGAGAATTGCTCCACAAATTTCTCAACTAATTCCCCCCAAGATCTAATGCCATAATCTAGACCTGAAAACCACTCTAGTGCAATTCCTACAAGACTTCTTGGAAATAGCCTCATAAGATACTTGGGGTCATAAGCGACATCTATGCATATGGTAGAAAATTCCCTGATATGTTCTACTGGATTGCGTTTGCCATTGTACTTAGGAAGATTTGGTATGACATATCTGTGAGGGAAAGGTGTCATGTACAATGATCTATCAAAGGGGAATGGGCATATGTCCTTTGTTGAAAATGATTTCTTAGTTGACACCGACATGTTATCCATTTGTGTTTGCAATGCATGCATTTGTGTTTGTAGGACGTCAACTTGGCTCAAAGATGTGCTAGGAGGATTATGCGGATCCATGTATGTATTCTGAAATCCAAAGTCTCGTGATGGGTTTTGATTGAATGTTGGCATCTGAGGTGGATTTGGATTTGAAATGTTGGTAAATGTATTCTGGTCTGGTATCTGCATAAATTGGTGTTGACCTGGGTTCTATGTAAATGGATTCCGAGCACCACTCTGTGAAAAGGGATTCTGATTCAGAATCGATGTGAATTGGTTTTGACTTGGAATCTGTGTGGACGGATTCTGACCACCAATCTGTGAAAAAGGGTTCTGATTCGGAATCGATGTAAATTGGTTTTGACTTGGAATCTGTGTGGACGGATTCTGACTACCAATCTGTGAAAAAGGGTTGTGATTCGGAATCGATGTAAGTGGAGTCTGACTGCTAGTCTGGAAGAGTGGATTTTGATTTCCATATTGGAAGGAGGGAATGCCCCATGTTTGTGTAATCCTTGGTATAGTACTAGTGATTTGAGCACTAGGTATGGCCATCGACTGTGGTAAGGTATCCATGATACTAGTAGTAGGTATGGTTGTTGATTTTGCACTTGTGACACCGACATATGAGGTATGGGCTGAGTTTTTAGGTCTTTTACTCCCAATAAGAGGACCAGTGGGAGTGGATGATGATGCCCCTGTAGTGAAATTAAATCCCGATGTCATGCTAGATGTACCAAATGGGGACGTATGGATTGTTGTACTCTGTGTAGACGTGCTAGATGGCATAGTTGTGCTGACCTGAGGTATAGTAGTACTAGTAGTCGTGGTATTTGTCCCTTGTGTAGGTTGATTTTGTAAGGTGCTAATGTCAAATCCTGGAGGTAAGGTAGCACCTTCAGCTAGCAATTTTCCTAAAAACCGTTGACGATCATTTGCTAGGTACTCATCTACAAAAGAGGCAAACTCAGGGTCCTATGCGGCAGCCTCTATGTCTTCTACTGCAATATGTCCTTGAGTGTTTCTAGTGGTGAATTTGTCTAGTAGAGTCTTATGAGGTCTTGAAGAAAATGGATTGATGAACTCGTTTGGGTTCGACATTTTTTCTCTCTCTCTCTTCTCTTAGACCTAGTTTCAACCATGTAAGACAAGCTCAATATGCGGGATATGCAAGACTATATCTACAAACTGTATGACTCTAGTCTATATTTTTGGGATTTTTGTATGCAAATAATGAATGTCCTAGGATGACACTAATCTAGACTCTAAAGATGCAAAGTCTAAGCAAGACCCTAAAGTGATCAATTCTATAAACCTAAGATGAAGGGACCAACTACCTAAAGTCAAACCAAGGTGTCAATTTAGTTAAGTCAAGGAACCAATGTAGGACGAGGATCAAAGACAAGTTGAGTTTCCTAACTAGACTGATGAGCTAGGATGACTCTTTGTAGGACAAAATATAAGATGATAGGACTAGGTTCAATGACAAATTTTGTTGACACTATGACCTTTCTAGAGTGTAGATAGTAAATCAATCCTAAAGTCTGTAAAGGTGACCTTTCTAGAAGTCTAATGCAAGGTGATATGTACCCTAAGATGAAGTTAAACTCTAACTGAAGACAACTATGGTAACGACTAAATGAACCTAAAGAATGCAAAATTGAGTAAATCGTTTCAGGTTTTTGTTTCAAAGACTATTTGTGTGAAGACAATTGAAACTGGTATAACTGTGTTGACTGGACAGTGACTGTGAATTTTGGTTTTCTGATAATCAGACAGATGCGTCGCAGGATTTAACAGATGCGGTCCAAGTTTAATAGTTGCGGTTCAAACTGACAGATGCGACTCAAAAATTACAGATGCGACTCTAACAGACAGATGCAACCCAGAATATAACGCATGCGGTTTTTCTAAATCAAATGCGAGCTAGACTGACAGATGCGACTCAATATGAACAAATGTGACTCAAAATTTAACAGATGTGAGTTTCTGGTGAACAATTGTGACTCTCTGTGAATTTTCAGTGACATGAAATTTAAACTGACTCTGTTTTTTGTGATCAAATTCTGACAATCAAAGACAATCATAAGACAAAGTGTTTTCAATTTCAATTTTGGACTCAAAGATCGTTTAAAATGATAACAGACAAGCACATCCTAATAGGCCAAAGGCCTAGGGTTTGTATACTGTGTATAGCCCACCTAAATACCCTGGATTGGTGATGAACACCTTTCCTTCTCGAGAGCGGATAGCTTAGGAATTTGGTGGCATTGGCTCCCCTCCACGGCTCATTAACATCTTTTGAGCACACCAATTCTGAATTCTTTGGGCAATGACCTCCCAAGAACTGCTATCTCTACTCAAGGGGATTAGTAGTGAGTATCTTCGGGCATGATCTTGCGTACCTTGCACTATTCAAACAGCGACCTACAAATGGGTTAGTCTCGACAAAATTAATTTAAATTGGGCATTAGTTGGGGTGTGATCCATCTGTGCCGAGTCCCCTTTTGGATCCATCTGCATCCCAGATTTTCGTGATTCTTGGGGACACAGAACCCACTATATATCGAACAGAATCCCTCGGGTTCAGATTTTCTGATGCGAGAATGGAGTCTGGGAGTGAGTACTTTTTCCACTAGAAACGGTGAAGTTCTAGAGTTGGTATGTTCTGCTGCACCCGAGGGGATGCGCGCGGATCATAAAGAGGATGCTTCGATATACCAAGTCGTGGGGTAAACAGACATTAACACTTTTAAACCACGATGAACCTTGTTAATTTTAACCAAGCGAAGATTTGCTCGCTACCAAACAATCTATTTCAATTTAACTAGGGTCTTCGACAAGTGTCCTGCAGAAGATCTCATTAGTAATTTTCAATATTGTCTTCGTCAATCGTCCTGAAAAAGCTTGTTAACTCCAAATGGGCCACACGCTGAAAATCAAATATCAGTAACACGAAAATCAATTGATAATTCCAGATTGCCGAAAGCAGAAATAAAATTTTACCAGTCAATTGCGTCGCTTCGTTACCAGTCAAATGCGTCGTTTCTATTTCAGTTGCGGCTTGGGAAATCAATTGCGGTTCAGGAATTGTCAGATGCATCGTTTCTCTGTCAGATGCGGTTCAGAAATTCAATTGCGGTTCAGGAATTTTCAGATGCGTCGTTCTGTATGAAAAATATGCAAAAACCAAAATTAAAAGATCTACGGATTTGCGAAGATGGTGTCTTCAAATCGGGTTCACCAAATGTAACGCCAGATAAAAGCTTTTGCACAATAGACAACAAAGAAGATCATTAGAAGCACACATGCACACAATACTAAAATCTAAAATGCAAATTCATTCGTTAAGCAACAAAGAACATAGGAAGTCAAAAACGTAATTAAAACTAGAACAATCTTACCAATTCGAAGCGTATTTCCATGATTCATCTCGATTTCCCTTCTCCATTTTTCTTGGTAGTATAATTGCCCTCAAATTTTTCCAAGTTTGTGCAAGTATAGCCCTAAGATAGTGATTGTAAAATGCTCGAAGATTCAAGATTGAGTAACTCCTCCAAAGAAGTTATAAAGAATTAGCGAGAATTTGGAATGAAGAATGACAAATCAATTTATAGAAATTGATTATTAAACCAACAGGGCCAAGATGAAGATCAATGAATGGTTAAAGATTGAAGTTAAGACATGCATTAGAATGAAATGATGATAATTGATTCAAATTAGAAATAGAATTAAAAGATTAAATAAATGATTTAATCTTAGGTTCGATATTAGAAAACATAAAAATATCTTTGCATGACAAAGATGAAGATTGATTATCGCGACTCTGTTTGAATGCCGCACAACACTTAATTAAATAAATAAGAATATTTAATTATCCAGCATGTACAGCAATTGAGTTAGAACTAGGCAGTTAGTGACTTGTGAAGAAGTGCAGAGCGATACTTTCGGACATTAAATCAATAGTTAACTGAGATTAAAATAGATGTCGAGTCGAGTAAAAGTGAATACTTAGATAACTCACATAATTATCTAAAATATAGAGGAATGTGTTAAAATAGAATTAATGAATTAAAAAATTCATTTAATTCAAGACTCAATATTCGAAGAATAATTAAATAAATAAGATTTATGTAATTAAATGATGAAGGGATTTTAAATGAATAATTAAATAAATAATGAATTTATGTAATTATAGTTGAAATGTGATAAAGAATAAATTAAATAAGAATTTATTTAATTTGACAAGACGGATAAGGTTAATTAGTAACATAATTAAATAAAAAGAGTTTATTTAATTAATCAGATAGAATAAAGAAAAGTGTAAATTAATTAAATAATTTAGATTATTTAATTAATAGAAGAAATAAAAAGAAGATGAATTAATTAAATAATTAAGAATATTTAATCAATAGAAGAAATAAAGACTATAGAGAATAATTAAATAATTGACATTATTTAATCATGACAATGAAGAATACGAATTATGAAGAATATGGAAGTCGCAGGCCTAAACCAGATTTTGGTCTCTACAAATACAAGCTCTCACAAAAAAAGAAAACAGGAAAACCTATTAGGACAAAATACCTCCCCAAACGATATAAATTAAAAAATATTATCAAATAAGAATTATAATGAAAAAAACCCCATGCAAGGAAAAATTCCCCCATAAAAGGAAATAAGAGAGACCATAGAGCCCCCCTCATTGTAGAATATGTACCAATAGTAGATACTTGAAGCTGAATATAGAATATGGTCCATGATCATCGAATAATGTTCCTCCCCTTATGAAGAAACAAAACCAAAGGGGTATGAATGATGTATGAAGTCTCTAAATTCTGATCAAGTGTCCCCATGTCAATGCTAAAAGCTTCCACACTCAAGTTAGGTGTTCAAGGACTCACTAACGAAGATGACAATCTAGAACCTAATGGAGATGGATATAGAACATAATGCAAAGACAAATATGGCTCCTCCAAATTCTAATCAAAGGTTTCCAGAGTAATGCCAAACTATGACAAATGATGAGAAAGAGAAGGAGCAAGAGGGTCAAGATACTCCCCCACAAAATTTGAAGATGTTTTTACTTCATATGAAGTAACATCAAAGAGGATATGAGCATCCTCAATAATACTCTCCAAGTCTGCAAGATAGGACTCACAAAAAACCCACAATGTATGTTAAGTACGCATTCCAATAAGTTGCATTTGGAAGTCTATGATGATATATTGCATTGAATCACAAGAAGCCATAGATGTAGCAACAGTAGTCTCATTAGAAGCAATAGTAGATGAAGGAGATGCAATATCAACACATGTCTCTAGAACCTTAGTAGATGAAAGAATAAAAAGACTCAAATGACTATATTGAATCTCCTCAAAAGTGTCAACAATAGATTCCTTAGTTTGTACATTAGCTAAAGAAAAATATGAGAAAAATGTGAGGTGTAGACTCGATATTGATGATCATCCTCCCCAACTGCAACTATATCTCTACTATGCAAATCCTAAATTATGATAGAATCTAGTGTGAAATCATTACTCTTTCCTACATTATTAATTTCATATCCCCTAATCTTATCAATTTTACCGTACAAATTTTCAAAAATTTCTCAAGCCTTAGGTGTTTTACATGATTCAATATGAAATTGTAAATCAAAAGAGACTAATGAACTTATGCATCCAAATATTTTCTCATAGTTGATCTCCCATATTTCCTTTGCATTAGGATTAGTAGGTTTAGGAATAGATTCATTTAGATATCCTATATAACTCTTTCCCATGAGATATTTCCATAGTAATTTTCTCCATGAATCATAATTATATGGAGTTAGGAGTTCAATTTGAGATTTCCCCATTGCATGAACACACAATAGAGAAAAGATAAATTAACCATCACAATATTACCCCTTCAAAATTAATCAATTAAGAATCTCTCCCATGAATATATGAGCTTGAAACTTTGTGCTTAATGTGATTACAAGTCCCACTAGCCAAAAATAGAAAAGTAGACTTGATTTTAGTGCATACAAATGCCAAATTTAGCCATAAAATAGAAGTACAAATTTTAGATTGAATGAGATCAATTTGATCACACCTCTACAAACTACATTAAGAATTATGCACTTTTTAAAAAATGGAACCAAAAAATATTATCATAGGAGTGAGAATGAAGCCCTATAAGTTTTCAAAATGAGAATTTCTCAACAACACCTATGTGAATATATAATATTTAAAAATATCAAGAACCAAAATAAAAAATTGATTACACCACTATCATAAAATTTTACCCCAAATTAGGAAAAAAAACTCACAAAAAGGAGGTCCTGAGCCCGAGTCATGGCCTTCCAAAGTTGGACTACAAAAGTGAAAACTTCATTGGAGAGGGGTCAAGCTGATTGGGGGTTATCCTACTAATGTGAATGATCAAAATGATGATTCCAACCAAGATTTCATTATAATATACCCTGGGGTCATTGATATATTCTTCTGCAAATGAAATATGCCAAATTTTGTGTGGAATATTCTTCATGTCGATGGTCAAGGAATCTACATCAGAATATTCTTTGTTAGGAATTTTGCTAATGAGATCTCTAACCAAATATTCTACTACAACTCATTTGGCTAGCCAATGTGGGTAATGGCATGGTGGCAAGGATTTGCACCATGTGGTGCTCCCTAAGTAGGTTGGTACCCTCTACACATTGCAAAGACCTATAGTACCCTTCATATCACAAGTATTTTTTAATTTATTTTTAAATGATTTTTTTTTTATAAAATTAACATAAAGAAATTTTTATTTAATTACTTGATAGATTTTTTTCTTAATACATGCACACATAATACTTGCAAAAGCATTCGTACAACAATATGGATGACCATATGATTGATAGGGGAGGAAAATTTTTTCTAAGGGTCCAAGGAAAGTGCTCAAATTTTGATGATTTGATAGGCAA
>VDFB02010627.1:0-40795 GCA_007258455.2 Sequoia sempervirens
AAGAACAACAAGGATGTCTGGACCATTCTCCAAAGGGTCAAGTTTTCCTCCTATGTTGAAGAAATGATGGGGCACAACCCCAATCTTTCCATGGAATTTTACAATTCCTAGAAAGAGGGAAATGTTAATGTTGGAGATCACTCCTTCCTTGTTAACATGGAGCTCATTGCTAAAGTTACTACCCTCTCCTTGGTTGGGTTCTACATCCCTCGGAAGTTGACGAGACATTACTATAAGGAAATGGAAAGGTTTTTAAAGAAAGGGGAAAAATTGAATCAGTTGCATAATGGGTTTAATAGAGAAGACCTCTCAGGGGTTTGGAGTAGGATGGTAGAGATCCTGATGCAGTATGTGAATTTGGAAGGTAATTCAAAAGATTCCATATGCACCTTTTCCCAATTTTGAATCATTTTTGTTAAAATTTTAAGATATTTTTTTTCTTTTTGGATTATGTCTTCTCTAGAGCAGTCTATTAAAGTTGTGCACGTTAAAGGTAAAAACTTTCCCTTACACCAAGGTTTGATCTTTAGATTGTGTCACTTCCAGGTGGCCCTAAACCCTTCCCTAACCTCTATTACAAAGAATTCAATTGTGATTGGTGACCCAGTTTAACCCTTTAAGGGCCCCCCTCCCACCCCTAGCTCTAAATTGACCCATCCCCCTTGCTGCAAACTAATAGGGCGAGAGGAAAAACCCTTTGCACTATCGTCTGTACTCTTGACTCCAAAAAGGTGTCTCTTTCTCAGACCCCACCCAAATTTCTATCACTAATTTTGACAATTTGGATGATGAATCCTTGAGCCCCACCTTAGTTGACTCCCCTACTAACTCCCCCAATGGTTCCCATGTTCATGAGGATCATTTTGATGTTTCCAAATCCCCTTGTTGCTTAAATCTCCTAGTGCCTAGAGATCCCCCACCCTATGTGTCAATTTGGATAATGCCACTACAGAACCCCAATGTGATAATGAGGTATGTGCCAGTTGTGTCCCCTTAAAAATAAAATTGAATGATCTCTCTAAGGTGGCCAATGTTTAAAACAATATCCTCAAGTGGTTTTTGGCTCATCTCATCATAGCCAAGGATAAAATTCAAGTGCTAGAGAAGGTGACCTAGTTGGGTGAGGTTCATGCTAAAGGTTGTCGGGCCTTGTTGTCATCCCTCACCAATTATTTTGATAAATGGGATAATTGGGAGAATTATGTTGAGGAGCTTTGGTTGTTAGTTGGTATCGAGGAAGATAGGGTGAAGCTATAGGAGGAATTTTCTACCATGCATAGCAATCAAGATAAAACGCTCATGTGATTATAGGAAATTTTGGACTACAACAAGGAAACCATTAATATTAATGTGCTCATCATCTAGGTGTTCTAGTAAGAGCTTTGTAATAGCCATGGTAAAATGGTTGGTGATGATAGTCAAGATGTTGGTTACTCCAATAAGAAGGGAAAGGAAGGTGGAAGCTCCACTTCACCTAGTGCTCATGAGGTCCAACCTACCCACAAGAGGCCTCTATCCTTTGAAGAGAAACTCCAATTTACTGTTAAATGATGGTAGGAAATGAATGGCCTTAAGCTACTAGGAGACCAATAACTGGTCTTTCCCCTAGCTAGTTTTGCATTATGTTTTTCTTTTTCCATCTTTTGTTGGTCTCTGTGTAGTTGTTATTTTAAACTTTCTAGGTGTCTCATTTCTTGTGAGACCCCTCGCTTGGCGTCTATGACCATTTTTTAAATGGGTACGGGCCCTTCCTGAATTTAATCTAATCAAAACAAGATACTACAAAGATGGAAAGGCTTAAAATCCATCCCCATTCAAGGGTATGATAGAGCTAGTTCTAGTCAAAATAAAAGGGAACATGTCAAATGCAAAGAACCTATAGAAGGTTGGGTAAATCTAACATTTTATGATGAGAAAAGGTGTAACCTATGACCCTTAAGAATGGGTAATATAGTGAGATACTAATGGCTCCCTACTCATAGAAACCTCAAAAAAAATTGCAAAAAAACCCAAAAACAAAGTTGAAGCCCAAGCCTTTTGTTGGGACATAGGTTTTTAGAGGCCTACATAACATAAAAATTGAAGGTGACTCCATTATACTTATTGGTGAAATAAAAAAGAACTCCCAACTAGAGAATTAAAAATATTCTATAAAAATCTTGGATTATTTTAGACTCTTGGGTACCTTTCCTATTCAAAATTTCTACAAAGAAGCTAAATTGGAGGTTGAATCACATACCATCCATTCAATCAATAGCAAAGTAGTACTAGAGAGAATAATAATAGCATAAAAAATGGGAACCAATTGGCATATCCTTCAATTGTTTCTCCTCCACTCATCCCCTAACTTCCCCACAATGATTATTGTTTAATGAACAAGAAAACTGAGAGGGGGGGTGAATCAGTTGCAAAAAATTAAACCTTCAAAACCCTCAATAGTAATCAGATCCACAAGCATTCAATAAACCCTTATTATGTTAATGTGATTAAACATGAAATGCAAATAACAAAAACTGAAATAGAAACACCATACACAAGAGAACACTAGATTTATGTGGAAAACCCAATGAGGGAAAAACCATGGTGAGGATTGGCTCACAATATAAGTTATTACAAAACCGTTACAAGGGCTCACTTCCATAATAGGAAAAACTATCCAAAAAGGCTCACAAACAGGTATCTCTACCACAAAAAGAATTACAAGAAGGTAGAATAAGAATGTTACATAGAGAACACTTTCTCAATGCAATAAATAATCCACCACAATGCTCTAATAATCTCACAATCTTGCTTGAATGATTTTAGATGCCTTTAGCTCACTTCCCTTAGGAACCTTAACATTTGAAATTAGCACTTCTTTGCTCAAATTTGCATAAAATACATCACTTTCATTGATCTCACATCTATATTACTTCTCACTTATTTCATCTATCCAACTTACATCAAAACCACACTTATTTATATCAACCTCAACCTCAAAAACCTTCTCCAATGTCAGCAAATATCTGTTATACATACAAATTCAAAATAGGTCAGCACCTAAACATTACCGTAGTGGATAGGAATGAAGGATACTTAGATAAACCCTTAATGAGGACCCAAGTAGATCCCAACACACCTCAACATTAATTTACAAGCCTTGCATGTAGTGCTAATATAAGTCAGGCAATACCCATGTTAAACACCATAATCATTAAGTACACACTTCCTTAAATCAATTTGAAACTTATAGACGATATAATTCACTTGAACACAATCTAGAATAATCCATGAAATACTTGAGATTCATCAAATACTTCATCTAAGCTCCCATCATACAAATACTTTAACTCAAAACAACTGGTAAACCTTATTCACATACTGATAAAAGAAACTCATTATGTATTGCTCCAAATCAAGTAAGCTCTTAAATATAGAAAGATACAAAAATTATAACAAACTTCCCAAATCTGCACAACCTGAATCCAAATAGCAAAGAAACATGGAGCAAATACATTTCTCTCAGGCCACATAAAACATAACTGAAAATCTAGTTCACACACTGGTGAAAATATCTCACTCTGCATAATGATCTAGAAACCTCTAACAACCATGAACAACATATCAGATCTTCATAAGCATAGGATCAATATAGAAGAAATGTGGAGCACAATATTGAACCACACTATGAACACTTACACAACATAGTTTACTCTGTTTATCAATTTTTTCTCAAAAGCACTTGGAAACCAAGTACCAGTGACATCATCTCAGCCAAATCATCTTTAGATACTACAACAAAAAGATAGCTCCATGTACTCCCAACACTTCCTCAACATCTCAACTATACATGCACAACCTACATCAACCTATTTTCCTCTTTTTCACAATTTTCTCAATATCGTTGACATATTCATCATGCAACAACTTCCTTAGCACACAGTTGACATCAATGACAACACTAGTCAATAGACTTCCTATTGAAATCAATGGAAAAACTTCCATACTTGCAATAATCTCCCCTTTTTTCATTTATGGCAACACAAGATGTAAAAAAAAACATCAAAGACAACATACACACTCTCCTCTTTTTTTGTCAAATTAGATAGCCTACACACCATTCCTACACTCACTTCCCCTGAGTATATTAAATTTTTCACATGATACTTTCACTCCCCCTTTGACATCAATGGAAAAGAATAAAAGTTTTGAATTATTCTTCCCCTTTGACACTAAACTAGAATACCTTCTCTGAATACTCCCCCATAGGAGTACACCCAAATTATTTAGCAACTCAATGACAACACATGAAACTACCTAAACTACCTACTCCCCCTAAGAGGTAGCCACCAAAATTAATCCAGACAAGAGATAGATTGATAGATCCATTGGACTGATGCATCTCTATATGCATCTAGTGCAAATGAGGGGTAATAACTCCCAACTTCTTTTGAAGATACTCAAAAGTATCCTTAGAAAGATCCTTAGTAAATATATCAAAAATCTAATCCTTTGTAGGGACATACTCAAGCTTCACTTCATTCTCCATAACCTTTTCTCTCAAAAAGTGATACCTAATTGATATATGCTTTGAACTTGAGTGTGTCACTAGATTCTTTGAAACATTAATTACACATGTATTATCACAAAAGATAGAAATAGGCTCATTATATACAACTCTGATATCCTTAAATCTCTATCTCATCCATAAAACTTGTGTATAGCATGATACTGATGTAATATACTTAGCCTCTGCAGTTGATAAAGAAACTAAATCCTACTTTTTGCTCAACCATGACACCAATCTACATCCAAGAAATAATTCACCATCACTAGTACTTTTCCTATCATCAACACAACCAACCCAATCTGCATTTGTATAAGCACTTAGTTTGAAATCGGTATCCTTAGGATACCACAAGCCATAATCTGAAGTGCCTCTTAAATATCTAAATATCCTCTTCACTTCTACAACATGTGTTTCTTTAGGATCTTCTTGAAATCTAGCCACAAGATAAATGACATGCATGATGTCCAATCTAGTAATAGTTAGATACAACAGTCCACCAATCATAGATCTATATTTGCTCTGATCAGCCTTAGGTGAATCATAATCTTTGCTCAATTTACAACAAGTCACCATAGGAGTGCATACCATTTTGGATTCATCCATTCCAAACTTCTTTGACATCTCTTTAGCATACTTACACCATGAAATGAAAATCCCTTCATTTGTTTGATTAATTTGTAGCCCAAGGAATAAATTCATCTCCCCAAACATTGGCATCTCAAATTATTTCTACATCTCTTCAACGAATTTCTTAAACATAGCTTCAATTCCTCCAAATATAATATCATCCACATATACAACTACTATCAAGATTTTGTATTCCACAATTTTGAAGTACAAATTACTATCTGTGATGCCTTTACTAAATCCTTGTTATAAAAAATATCTTTCCAATCTTTCATACCAAGATCTAGGAGATTCCTTTAATCCATATAGTTCCTTCTTCAATTTACATACCATAGCTAGTTGATCTAACAACTGAAATCCTTCTAGTTGTTGCATGTAAACTTCTTCTTCCAATTCACCATTCAAAAAAGTAGACTTCACATCCATCTAATAAACTTTAAATTCCTTATGTGCTGCAAATGCCAAAAAACATTCGAATAGCCTCCATCCTAGCCATAGGAGAAAATTTCTCCTCAAAGTCTAACCCTTACACACAAGTATTTCCTTATTCCTTATCACCTCTCAATTCTCATCCATCTTATTTTTGAATACCCAATTAGTTCCAATTATGTTCTTGTTTTTTGGTCTAGGAACCAATTCCCAAGTCTGATTCTTCTCTATTTGCATAAGTTCTTCTATTTCCTTCATCCAATCTTCATCCTTGCATACTTAAATCACTATTTTAGGTTCACCTCTATAAATTAAACACACATTTAACTCAACTTCAACAGATTTGCTTCTTGTCAATCCACCTTTCCTTTTATCTCCAATGATCTATTCTTCAGAATGATTCTCTTGCACATACTTAGGGGTCTTAGGGGTCTTCTTTAGAGCTTCTTCCTCTTCATTTTTCACTTCTTTTCATTAGATTTTTCTTCTTCTATTCTGCAATTAGGTTCATATGACACATATCCATCCACTATAATTGAATTCTATAATTTTTCATCAACCTTAACATTTACAATTTTAACAATCATTCTTAGTTTTTTGTTGTAAAATATATAGGCTTTGATTTTAATAGAATATCTAAGGAAGATACCTTCATTAGACCTAGCATCAAACTTTTTGAAACTTTCTTCTTCTCTTTTGATATGACATTTTCTTCCAAATACGCTAAAGTACTTCATAGTAGGAATCCTTCCATACCATAGCTCATAGGGAGTCTTTGTGTTGTTAGCATTAGCTTGAACTCTATTTAGTATGTAAACAAAAATATAAATAGATTCTCTCCAGTAGACTTCTAGTGGATTTTCCTCTATCATCATAGTCCTAGTGGCCTCTTGAACCATTTGAATTTTTCCTTTCAACAACTCCATTTTGTTGAGGAGTTCTAGGAGAAGACAAATACCTCTTTATTCCATGAACTTCACAAAGAATGTTAAAATCATTGGAAGTGAATACACCACCTTTGTCAAACCTCAAACATTTGATTTTCAAATCCATTTCATTCCCAACCATAGCTTTAAATGCCTTGAATTTATCTAATGCATCATATTTTTCTCTGAGAAAAGTAACCCATGTGATTCTAGAATAATCATCAATCAAAAGCATAAAATACATGCCACCTTACAGACTTCTCACCCTTGTAGGACCATAAAGATCTATATGTACTAATTCCAATAGTCTGATAGCATATTGTTCCTTTCCCTTGAAGCTACTCCTTGATTGTTTTCCAAAGTGACAACTCTCACAAAAATCATTGATAGGTTTTTTGATTATTGGTAGATCTCTCACTGCATGAACTAAAATAATTATTTTTAAATTATCAAAATTCATGTGACACATCCTTCAGTACCATAACCAACTATCACTAATCTGAGACTTATAGCAATTCCCATCAACACCCTTAAACTGATAAATGTTTCAATTTTCTCTCTTACCAGCAACAATCGAAGTTCCATACCCCTTTATGATCTAACATGTTTTATCCTTAAACACAAGATTGTATCCCTTGCTACACATTTGTCCAACACTCAAAAGGTTATAACTTAAACCCTTAACATAGTAAACATTATCAATGTTATTCTTGCCATCAAAATTGATTGATCCTATTCCAAGAGTATTATCTCTTGAATCATCTCCAAATTTAACTAGTCCTCCATAATATTTTCAAGTTTAACAAACTTACTCTTGTCTCCAATCATGTGATTAGAGAAGCCACTGTCAACAACCCAATAATTCTTATCTTCATAAACATGAAAAATGAGATACCCAAGTACCTTCAACTTTCTCCTTCTTCTCTAGATCACTTTCCTTCACACAGCTTTTAGAGTTAGTAGAACTAGATTCTTCTTTAATAGCCCAGAACAAGCATTCATTTTCATCAAAGTTTCCATAGTCAGATTCATCATCAGAAATTCTAGCATCTTCTTTCACATAGTAAGCTTTCTTAATCATTTTTCCTTTATTTTCCTTGTACTTATTGTTTATAGACCTTCTTGGAAATCATCAAGTATAATGACCTATTTCACCATAGCTAAAACATTTGAAAGGTAGTTTACATTTATACCTACCAATTCCCTTCTTCATTCTTCCTACAAAGTTAGCTTCTACATCATCAAGATCTTCCTTATCTGAATCTTCAACCTTTTTATGATACTCTAGCCTTAAAAGTAGTCTCTATAGTTATTGTTGAAAGGTGCAAGACAACTGAGAGGGGTAGATGAATTAGTTGTCACCAAACTCAATCACTAACTCAAACAATTATCAACTTCAAACTCACTTAATTATGTTATTAAGTATGAACATGAAATGCAAATAATAGAAAGAAATATCAACACAAGAAACACCATATTTACTTGGAAAACAAAATAAGGGAAAAACCATGGTGAGGATTAACTCACAATATAAATTAATTCCAAAATCGATTACAAAGAGGCTCATTGCCAAAGGGCTCGCTACCTAGAAAGGAATCATTGTCCAGATACAAGGCTCACTTCCTATAGATAGGACTCACTATCCAACAAGGAGGCTCAATACCTCTAGATACGAAAGATAACAAAGAAATCCACCACAATAAATTACACACATTCACAACCTTGATTAGAAGAATTGTAGACATCATTAGCTCACTACTTTTAGGAGTCTAACAAATTAGAGTACTACTACCTCAATTCACTTTCGCACACTCTTCTTCTTACACTTGTGGAATTCTTGATCGATGCAATCCGTAATATCTCAACTTGTATTTATACCATATTCAACCTTAGAAACTTTCTCCAAGGTTGGCTACACACACTTCATTTCATAAATTCAAATTAGGTTGGCAACTCAACATTCCCGTAGTGGAAGAGAATGAGATTGGACCAAACCAACACTTAACCAAGACCCAAAACAATGTCTTAGATCAATCACACGCTTCCTCAATTGATACTTATCTTTCAAATCAAGTGTAGACACCAGGTTGGCTAAACCTAATGAAAACAAAAATGAACTTTGAAGTACACACTTCCACAACAAGAAGATAACATGCAGACCATATAACATGCTTCTCCATACATTGGAGCACATCTCATATACCTTCAAACTCATCCGTAGCAAATGCAACAACCTTCAACTATGAAACACTTTCCATCAGTCCATCTAGATTGTATAAACACACACAAAAAATTTGAAACTCATTTTCCGAAGCACCAAACCACAAACACCTTTGCCAAAACATGGATAACACCTTTACAAGACATCTTCTAGATCTAAAAGACCTGAAACGAACCAATGGAGGAATGCGGAGCAGAAACATTTCTCCCAGTCACAAATAAACAACTCTGCCAAACCAGTTCACACACCAATAAACACAACTTTCACTCTCCATCAAACCAAAAGCTCTAGTCTAGGATATATCACCAAAAGATACCCATAAACAACACTTCAGATCTGCACAAGATTAAGATCAACACAGAAGAAATGTGGGGCACACACCAGAGCACATTCTGAACACACACAAATTTGTCTTCACTATTTCTCAAAAGCACTTGGCAACACATCATATAAACACACCTGCAACACCATAAAGATAGGTTCATGTACTCACAACATCTCAACAATATCTCAACTATACATCCACAACCTGCAATCACTTGATTCCTTTCTCTACAACATCCTATACTGTGTTGACATCAATGACAACATTAATGACAATACCACCGTATTCACTCATACTTGCAACAGTTATACCCTTTTTCAATCCCTTTTTACTCATTTCAAAACAAGTTAGTGTACCTAATAGAGTTTCCAAAAATTTTGTAAAATTTTGAGAAAATCCTAGTTTTGATCATGATTGTGAACCTTTGTTCCCAAGGATGGGTTAAGGGTATGGTCTTGAAACCCTCACCTTATAGTTTTTTTATCATAAACCCTTAGGCGTTTTAATTTTGCATTGACTTGCTAGAGTTAGTCGCCTATCACTTAAGTCACCACTTAAGCCATTGAGTGCATATTATCACCGACTCCTTTGTTTAGGTCCATTGGTCACCCTGCGCCTTTTATCAATTTAAATTTTCCCAAAGTCAGGTGAAATATTTTATGGAAAAGTAATTATGTTCTAAGTCATTTTCCCGAGGGTCATAATCTCATCGACTAAGTCGGGTCCCGGGTATGTGCAAGATCATGATGGGTATGTGGCTGGCGACTATTTTCTTACCCAAAATTAATGAAACAAAAGGGTTTTTAAAGAAGATTCTCAGCTTTCCACTGATATAAATTATGCTTTACTTTGAATTTAATAAGTAATTATTATTCATTTTCTATTGAAATTATGACTAAAGTTGATTGATAGGTTGATTGAAAAACATCTATAGCTTTCAAATGGTATCATATTTTTAAATCCAAAATATGCTTCATACTATATGATTAAAAAGAAAAAATGAATTTCATGAAGTTTTGACCAAGTTAAGGTGGTCAAACATATGAGTTTTTATATTTTTAAAAGTTGTAATAAAAATTCATAATTATTTATCAGAAAAAATTACAAAAAATATATGCATCACAGGGGCATGAGTCCTCTACTTATATCTAAAATCTTATAAAAATTATTATCATTTTATTATGGTTAGGTGGTCAAGCAGACACCTACTTCTTTTTTCCCTGAAATTTAAGTACCACTGCATTGAAATTTCAAATTTTGACCAAATAGTTTTTTTTTTTTAAAAAACCTAGTAGTTTAGAAACTACATTCAATTTGCTACAAATTCTATTCTTACATATTTTTGAAATAATATAGATAACTTGTTCAAATTTTTACATCAAGTTGCCTAACTCTGATTTTTTAAAATTTTTTGCCACTTAAGGGCCTATTTTTTCCATGATGATCCTGCACTTACCCTCCCCATTTTATGAATATATTTATTGGCATGTCTAGAAACCTCACTCATCAGATCTAGAGATTAAATCCTAGACATTACTCGCATACCTCATAGGATTAAAATAATGGTTTTGAAGATGGTGTGAGGTCTATGATTGCTTGACACGTGTACTTGTTGAGGTGGGGTCCGTTCTCCATTCAAAACACCTAACACTTAATAGTTCTAAGAGAAACATTTTTTATGCAATCTAGAGATCAAATCTCAACCATTCATCACTCACCTCGCAAGATTAAAATAATGTTTGTCAGAGACTTACGAGGTCTATGATTGAAAGACACATGGATTGTTTCATCCAATCAGAGGAAGGAGTGGAGCCCATGGGAAGGAATGACATGGCCTCTAGCTGGCATGTTTTCATTGGCTAATTAATAAGTGAGTGATAGGGATCGATTTTCAAACTGGTTTGACTCAATCTCATCCGTCTAATATACCACTTCATCAAGAGATCTACGGTCAGCATTCAAAACTAGAAATAAGAAGGTAATAGCCATTTTACTTTGTGCAAGTGAGAATTAATGGAATAAGGTCTGCAGGAGTAATCAATTCAATCTTTATGTGTGCAAATGATTGATCTCCTATAATCATTGAGGATGGTACAAAAAATTTTACACACCTGGTAAATTAATGATTGTGATGTGAATGTCAGTGGTTGATCATCTACTTCCTTGTGCTGGTCTTCACTAAGCATTGATGACTATCACACTTATTCTTTTTGATAAATGAGAATTGATTTCAATTTTTTTCACCATTGCAATTAGGAGATAAAATTTCTGATTCCATGAGGGAAGTGGGGATTGTCCTAGTCTGCATTTTTGAGGTCTTATATCTAGAGAAGATGAGTAAGTATGTTGCTTTTGCATCACCAATACGAAGGTCTCCTAGGCTTAACTTGCATGAACCGCACTATAATGTTCCATGGAGTGGAAAAAAAATACGAGGAGTTGCTTCAAATCTAAAGGAAAAGTGTATGAAAGAGGCTTGTGCCAAGAAGTCTATGCAAGTTTTTGTGAGAAGCAATTATTAGTTAAGGAAATGAGTTGTGACTGAAAAAACAACAGAAGTTAAGGAAAAGGAACCTGTAAGGTCCGTGAGGAAAACAAGGAGAAATATTAAATATGGTCAAGCTTCTCTGGGATGACATAGTTCTCCTATTGAGATTTCAGATGATCCCTTAGATAGCATGACTTAGACTAATTCTGGTTACCACCAGTATCTTATGACCCTAATGAAAATGACAAGCTCAAATGATGAAGTAATAGCGGTTGCCCCAATTTCAATAAAGACACCAAGTGGGCATTGTAGATAGGGAAATAATCAAATAGGTTTAAATGCATTGAAGAGAATAAACAAATTAAATCCTATCAAGCACCATGAAGTACAAACTAGAATGAAAAAAAAAAAAAAAAATAACATGCAAACCGATTTTCAAACTAGTGTTGATTGATCTTCATGGCTCTTCTCCACCTGCACAAGGATGCAAGATTTGGAAGGTTGATTGTAGAAGAATGTTGGTTGCTCAATTCTGCAGCATAACGATGTGATGAAGATGATAGATGGTGATTGAAGACAGTTTGACAGAGTGAAGATGCTAGAAGAAGATTCGATTCAAATGGCTTGTGAAAGGTTAGATTTATATATTTTTTTGAAGGCAAAAGCTTAGTTGGCAAAGATCAATAGTTGAGATTCAACTCGGTAAGATGAACGGTAAGAGATTTTCGAAAGTCGAGTGAGAGAAGGAGAAGGTTTCCCTTTTCTTCATTTTTTTCTCATTCAGATCCGAAGGAAGGTTGTCGTTTTGAAGAATGAGCTGAAATGAATTTCATAATTAGATAAAATAAATTTATTTAATTATATGTGAAGATGGATATAGAAACTCGCATAATTAAATAAGTTATATTTAATTATGTTTACAAGTAAATTTAGAGTGTAATTAAATATTAAAAAAATATTTAATTATTTGTAGAGTGAGAAGGAAATATTAAATTAAATATTTAATATTTAATTTAATTATGGGATGAAGAGAATATTCCATTTTGAATACAAATATTCAAACTTAGAATAACATGATAATTAATATAAATAAATTATAGAATTTATTTAATTTAATTAAGAGGAATATGGAATATGGTAATTAATTAAATAAATTTATTTATTTAATTAAGATAGAAGAATTATAAAAGTGAACAATATAAATAAATAATTAAATTTATTTATATGTAGATGACTTTAGGAGAATTAATTAAATAATTTATATTTAATTAATTAACAAGCTTGATTAATCATGACCATTTTTAGATGTATACATTTTGCCCCTCTTTGAGATGATGTTCGAGATGATGAGATTTTTGTCAAGTAACATCATTTCAAAGAAGTTAAGGTATGGATAGAGGAGAATGGATAATGATATAAAGATCGGATGATGGAATGATGATGCCCCCTCGAGAGGATAGGCGGGTTGAACAAACACGAGTAGGCTCTCAAAATGAAATGATAAGGATAAACAAGATGAATGATGCAAGATAGGAAGAGGATGAAGGAGAGGAATGATACACTATGCTGCAATGAAGGTGAGCAACCATGATGTTTGATATAGCACTAGACGTTATGCACCAAGATATAAGGACCAAGGTGACGATGTGTCTCATGCCCCGACATAATACAACCTTGTCTAGACGTATGAGGAAGTAGACTTAGAGCATTAAAGTCTTAATGCACAAAAGGTATGATATAAACTTAGATGCAAAGGATAGTGCAAAAGCTACTCCAACATACACAAGATATGAATATTAGCTAGAATGATATGGATTTGATACAAATGCAAGATAAAATGATAACACACACAAGCAAGAAAGCAAGCATGCACAAATGATACAAAAACAAACAAGGTAGTTCCCCTGTCAAGCTGTAAACCGTTGATTGAAGGATTGATTGATGATGATGATAGTGTTGTCATTGTTGGGAGCGACATGTCTCTAGAGCAACACAAGGATGATGATAATTGATTGATTGATTGGTGGATTTGGTTTACGACAAGATTAGGATCAAGACCAAAGGATGTGATTGGATAATTTGACAAGATTGATCGATTTGATTGGTATGGATTAAGGATTGACTTGCATTTGGATTATTGCTCGGAATGATTCGATTGAGTTGATTGGATGCAATGGTTTTGATGAAGATGATTGATTTGGTTGAATAGTTGAATGATTCGATTAAGGTGATGGATTAAGTAGATGAAATTGGAAAAATTAATTGGATGGATTGATTTTATTGCTTGGATTTTTGTTGGATAGTTATTTTTTTTTGGATTTTTTCTTTGGGGATATTTTGATTTTTGGATTTTGAAATGTTTGATTTTTTGGATTTTTGAAATGTTTTGATGTTTTTTGGACTTTTGAAATGTTTTGATTTTTTTGGATTTTTGAAATGTTTTGATTTTTTGGATTTTGAAATGTTTTGATTTTTGGACTTTGAAATGTTTTGATTTTTTGGATTTTGGAAATGTTTTGAATTTTTATTTTTTGGATTTTTGAAATGTTTGAATTTTTGGATTTTGAAATGTTTGATTTTTGGATTTTTGAAATGTTTGAGGTGTCAAAGGATGAAAATTGGAGTAGCCTTTGTGCTAGATACCAATGACAAGGGGAAAACCAATTCTAGGTGCAAGGAGATAGATGGGATTGATGGATGAAAGGGTGGGTCATGGGATAAAGGCGCATGATATATGGATGGATGGAAAGGATATATGCGTCATAAGAGAGCAAGGATTGTGATTTCCAAAGACTATGTCGCATAGGAATAGCATGCCCCATTCTAGGTACAAGACTTAGGATTTTTTATGACAAAGCTTATGGCAATAGGATAATGATAGGCTTGTTTGGAAGGATGAGGTATATCAAGAGATACCCAACACATGTTTCAACATTTTTCCCCTATATCTTCATCAAGATCAAAAGAAGAAGGGTGGATGAATGGACTCGATATGATAGGTATGATGGCTAAAGATGGTAGGTAGGATGGAAATGATAAGACATGAAAATGATAGGTTGGATAGATAAGACATTGTGCCCCCAAGTGTAAGCGACATAGAAGATCAACCTACACATGACGCCTATTTGCTATGTTTTCATCATGGTACTTATCCAGGGCGCCTGTTTACCAGGTTTTCACCATTGGACAAAGGGATTTCTCTTTACTTTTTTTCTTTTCTTTTTTTATTTTGGATTTTTGACTTTTTAGCTTTTTGGATAGGAGAAGGATAATATGGATAGGAGGGACTCAAGTGTCTAGTTCCATGAAAGGTGATAGTCCCACTAGATGGATGTTGTTGCATAGACCATGTCAAATGTCATTATGCTCATAGATTTTGGTAAGAGATGACATAAAAGGGATGGATTGGGTAGATGATGGATTATGATGTAGATTGTGTATGGAAGATATAGAACTTATATGGGACTTATGAAAAAGATGAATGGGGAGGCTTAGCCAAAAGCATGGACCCTAGGAAGGTGGTGGGGGAGATATGTAGGATAATGAGTGAAGGATGAGGAGATAGAGATATGTGGAATTGTTGTGAAATGGAAGGGAACCATGACCAATGGTTGCACACACTGTGATAAACATTAAAGCTTTTGATGTGGATGGGGTGTAGGAAGCAATGGAGATGTTTTCTTAGGAGGTGGTGGATGTAGTGATTTTGGTACCCACATAGACTTAGTGTTCTTATGAATTTTATTTTTCTTGTGGGTTTTAGGAATTTGAGACTTTTGAATGGAATGAGAATGTGGGATGGAAGGGGATGGTTGGGATTTTTGTGATTTAGATGCCTCATTTGAATTGCTTTCATTTTTCTTAGGTACCCAAACCAATTTAGTTTTGGCCTTTACTTTTGGAGGTATGGGCTTATATAACTTTTTGGATGTATTTTGCTTTGAATTTTTGTATTGATGTCCTAAGGCATTGGAACCCTTAGGATTTTTTACTTTATAGGTAGAGGCATTGAAATTCTTGCTTTTGAATCCCATGGGTATGGTGGAATGGGTGGAAGCTTCATGTTTATACAATGTGTGCATTTGTTGGTCATGATTAGGAATATTAGGGTATTTATGGATAAATGGATAAGAGGATTTAATGGTAGGGATATTAGGTGTTGGAAGTAATGGTGGTAAAGTTGATGGTGGGAAATTAGGAGTTGGAAGTAATGGCGGAAAAGTTGATGGAGGGATATTAGGAGTTGGAAGTAATGGTGGAAAAGTTGATGGTGGAAGGTGTATGGTCACATGCTTTTGACATTTTTAAGATGATGGAGGAGGGATGGCAACATATGTTTTAGGGATACAATAGGCTTTATGATGGAAAGCGGACTTGGGATGCATGGAGGAAGTACCAACATCTTTAGGTTGTTGTCCTTGGGGTGTATTTCAAAGGCCATAAGAGCGTGGAGGGACTTTGACATGGATGGGCTCCAAAATATCTTGTTCATGAAGGTCTAGACCTTTACCTTGGTGGTTCATGTTTTGGAGTGCACAAAGGATAATGGGACTAGGTTTAGGTGAAACACTAGACATGAGTTCCTTATTGGATGGAGAAAATAATGGTTTTTGTTGTTCTAAGGAGGAAAATTCATGAATGAGGGTGGAAAGAACAATAGGATATGATGCAGGACTTGCAATGGGGCGATGGTGGGCGATGAGGGATCACTAGGATCTTTATTAGCATTGTGTTCACTTAGATCCAAGATATTTGTTTGATCTTCTATGCTAGCTTGGGAGGCATATGTCTCATCAAGGGAATTGGATTTTTGTGTATCATGGATGGATGAGGTGGAAAGCTCTTGACCATGGAATGCATAAAGTTGGCTAAGAGGATCATCACGGCCTTCTTGATCATAAAAGGGGTCTTCATCAAAAATGGAAGATTGATCATGAATAGTATTAGGTATGTTATGAATGGAATCATTGGGAGGGTGTTGATCTTTATGTGGATGAGGGGGTAATGTTTCCACATGTTTAGGATTGTGCTCTTCAAATACCTCATGACTTATTTGAATGGAGGTGGAAGGGGATGACTCTTGAATTGGATCAAGTGGTTGTGGATGACATGGTTGGCTTGAAGGACTTGGCATGATGTTTGATGACTCTTTTGTATGTTCAAGAATATGAGTTGGATGACATGGCAATGTTTGATTCCTTGCTAGTAGCCCTTGGGTCACATCCTTTGTAGGTGTATGGGTGGAAGGTGTTGGCTTAGGGTTTTGGTTTTGATTGGATGATGGTATGATAAAGTTATAGGGTGCATGTGCTAGATTGGTATTCCCCTTGTCAATGGTTGCATTAGAACATGATGAAGTTTGACCATGTTGCAAGGTAGAACTTAAAGTCGCATGTGTTTGTCATGATGCGGCTTGATAGGTTGATGTGGCATTGACATACGAAGAAATGGATGGATTAGATTGGTATGAGGTGGAAGGAGAAGCCCCTCAAAATCTGATTTTATGTTTTGGTTTTGTTTCATGATTTGAACTAGAGAAAGAGACTCCTTGAATTATGACTTCAAGCTTAGGTTTAGGATTGGGCTTGTTTATGATTATGACCATTTTGACAAGTGGTGACTAGGACTAGGTAGGTGAGGGTGATGATGTGGAATGATTAGAGTGGATGACTTAGATTGATTAGGATGAAATGGATAGGATGTGAATATGTTGGAAGAATGTGTAGAGTGACTTTTCTTTATGTGTTTGGTTTTTACCTTGACTTGGAAATGTTTAAATGAATGATCACACATGCACACACATAAATCACTCACGCAAGACACATAAGAAAGTTTGAATTTTGGAATTTATGACTGTGATTATTAAGCACACATTTGAAGAAGACACATCAACAAGTCCTAGAACTAGTCAAGTGGGTATGGCCAATTAGGTCTCAAGCTAGTCTACACAAGGTTGAATAAGGATGATTTGAAAGAAAAATCCTACCACCTAGCTAGGAGAAAGGGGTAACCCACCCTTCACCTTCACTTTTCAAAGGTATAAAGTTCTTTGGGGCTTAGCTAAGAGTGAAAAAAAATTTAACTCTCAAACAAGCATGTCTTTTGATTCACACTTTGATTAAGGTCATCCCTAGGGGTGATGAAATCCCTTAGGAGGCCTCCTAGAAAGGGTTTGACAAAAGCAAACCAAGTGAGGTGTTTGTGATCACACACACACTTGATTCACACTCACAATTATTAATTGACCCTTAGAAAGTTGAGATGTGTGTAAAAATAGTTTCAAACACGTGTTCTTTTTAACCCCAAATCAAGATGTGTGACTAAAGACAAAATTCATTTTAAGCCCAATTTCAAATATGTGATCAAACAAGGTTTGATTTTATGTCCCAAATTGAAATGTGTGACAAACAAGATTAAGAGATTAAAAATAGAATATGTGCACCTGATTATTCACTTTCCAAATTTATTTTTTTTTATTGATCCCAATGCTTTTTTAGCTCTGTATGATTCACCAACAAGTCACCAAGACAAAAGAAACAAATTAAAAATATGCTAGAAAAAAAGTCCTATGTGCTGAAGAATATATGAAAATTTGATAAATTTAACTCTATAAAAGTTGATAAAAACCTACACCATTGGATAGCTTATGAAATTCTACCCCAAATCAAAAAAAAAAGTGCTAAAAAAGACCAAAAAATGACCAAGATACGACCATTTTAAGATTGACTAAAAAAATGCTGAAACAGAGGTATATGTGCTAAAACAGACCCTGTATGCACTAAAACAGTTCCAGATGTGTTAAAATAATGTTAACTCTATAAAATTTGATAAACACCTGCACCATTGGATAGCTTATGACATTCTACCCCATTTCAAAATAAAAGCTCTAAAAAAGACCAAAAAATGACCAAGATACGGTCGTTTTAAGATTTACTAAAAAAAAATGCTGAAACAGTGATATATGCACTAAAACAAAGGCCCTATGCGCCAAAAAAAGTCCCATATGCACTAAAAAAAATACCATATGCCCCATAAAAAGTCCCAGATGTGCTAAAAGAAGTCCTAGATGCGCTAAAAAATAAAAATAAAAAATTATTTTTTCAAATATTTTAATGGAATGGTATATGTGCCATTTTGTATTGTATATGCACCGAAACAGTCCCTGAATGTGCCGAAATAGTCCCTGGATGCGCCGAAACAGTCCCTAGATGTGCTACAGAAATCTTCGGATGCGCTAAAATAGAAAAAAAATTCTAAAATCCAAATTCTAGAACACGAAATCCTGTCAGAAAACCTGCAAATAAATGTTAAAAACGAGGCAAGGCCCCACGGTGGGTGCCAAAATGTAGATAGGGAAATAATAAAATAGGTTTAAATGCATTGAAGACAATAAACAAATTAAATCCTATCAAGCACCATGAAATACAAACTAGAATGAAAAATAAAAATAATAAACAAATAACATGCAAACCGATTTTCAAACTAGTGTTGATTGATTTATATGTAGATGACTTTAGCAGAATTAATTAAATAATTTATATTTGATTAATTAACAAGCTTGATTAATCATGACTATTTTTAGATGTATACAGGCATACTTACTCTGTTGTTGGCAAGGGCTCTGTTGAAGAATAAGTGGTAGCTCCTCCAACTTCCACGAGGACATGAAGTGGGTGTGTGTACTTTGGTTCTGATGCTCATTCTAGTTGATTGGGATTGTATCTGGTGTCTGGTTTCTAGTTTTGGTTGTTTGGGATAGTAGTGCCTTGGTGGAGTTTTTGTCTATTGCGTTAACCTAGGTGGTTTTTTTATGACATGGTGAAAAAAAATTTGGCTCGAAATGGGTGTGGAATGTAAAGGCTTGTTAATAGCTAACAATGATTTTAGCGGCATCAAATGGGTCTTCCTGTGCAAATTGTATAAAAAAAAATTCCCCTGTTTTGTAAATGATTACAGTCAACCATTCGGAGAATATCTAAAATGCAGTTGAAATTTGTTTTGAAATGAAATGCATGTGAAATGTAACTGTAATGAGTTGGACACTTGTTGCTCCCTTGATATATAAAATGGATTTTAGGGCTCATTGCAGGAGGTTTGATTTTTGAGTCTCGTAATAGTCTACGCAGAAGCTAAGTTCAGAAAGGAGCATATAAATATAAATGAACAAAATAGTAAATTGTCTTGGTTATGGGTCATGTATGTAAGAATCTTAAATTAGTTTTATAGAATCCATAGATATAAAAGAAAAAATTTAGTTCTCAAGCATGTACTCTCCTATGCAGTTACTCTTGCAGATTATAAATGAAAATGATCAATGATCTTTTGGTTCATCTCCAATTATCTTAATTGGATGTGTGGATTTTTTTTTTCTTTAGTTCAAAGAATTGGTTAAATGGTAAAATAAAGTCACAGGTATGTGAGTGAAGAGTGCAACATTTGGTAAGAAGTAGTGTTCTATATGCAGTGAGTTGAATACTACAAAGTAGTATGACAATAGCCCATCAATATCTAAATTAAATGGTTAATATATTACTAGTTGTTGCATATTTGACTCCATTATCCCAATTGATGAAGCACTAGTCTATTTGTTAGGAAATCGTGCAAGTAAATGAAATAGTGATATGCCTAGCTATGGGTTTAAAATGAGAACAAAATTTATTAAAAAAAAATCAATTATGAGGTATGAGTTTGAAGTATTTCATGATCCCTTGCAAATAGATAATGATTTACTCAAAGGTTTGTCAAATCTTTAGTGAATTATGTTTATTTGCAATTAATAGGAATCTATTTGTGTATAGATTTGTTCTCAATTAGACAAAAATCACTTGAGAAAAATAAGGAACACCCTCCTAGGCCTCACAGAGCCTAAAGAGTAGGAGTGAAGGTCTCAGAATCCTTTAATCTTTTGTTGGCCACTAGCTTTGAAGATTCTTGAGTGTAAGGGTTGGATACCCTTTAGAGAACTTCAAGATTCTGTTGGAAAAAATACCAACATAATTGGCTACTCTGATGGGGAGAAATTTTCCTTCTCCAATTGTAGAATGTTGTATAACAGAGTCAAATATTTGGTGGATTTGAACATCTTGCTTAGATGTTGAAAAGTTCTTGAACCTAGAAAAGGTTTTGTTGTAGAAAAGTTAAAATAATTTGAGTGTGACTCCACTGATTAGAGAAGACCTAGAACAAGATTTACCTTTGAAAGAATTTCACAATGCTTTAAGTTCAATCCTTTGTGAAAATAGGTGGCGACTCTTTCTAAAGAACGTAATAAAGAATACAAAAACATTCTAGATCTTGCAAATTTTTAGTCGAGGAAGAAAGATTGATAGCTGCTACAAATTTCTAGGTATTCTCATAAATCTAAAGAAAATATTATATGTTTTCAAGCAATTTATGAGAAATTTTCAAGGCTCAAGATGTAAATGATTCCCAATTAGGTGAAATAGCACTAAATGAGGGAATAGTAGTGGTAATTTTGCATGCTTCTAAAGTGTAAATTGAATGGAGAAGCATGTTATATTTTACAATGTATTATGATGGAGAAGCATGCTATATTTTAGGATCTTAAGCAAATTAGATAGAAGGTTTTCATTGCAAAAGCTTAAGAGAGTATAATTGCAAAGGAATTTGAATTGTCCTTGTGTAATTGTGTGGTAAATCTGAAAAAACTTGTAGAAGGTGTGAGAAAATGCATTATCAATCTATGCATCCTGGTAGGGAACCAAATATAACAATACATGCATGATGGGAAACCTCTGTCATATCAAAGATATTTCGGTACTTAAAGGTACAAAGCTATAGATTTAAGTAACATTTGTGGTTATCCAAATTTTGTGCCATCTAAGATCAGATAAAAGGTACCAAAGTTCAATGGTGGAAATTCTAAATCAGCAACTAAACATCTACAAGAGTTTGTGGATGTGATGGGAGATTATGAATTGGACTTTGAGGATGTTGTCATGAAATTATTTGTTCAGTCTCTAAAAGGAGATGTGAGAGATTGGTTCTGATATATACCAGCATCTTCTATGCATTCATAGGATGAGTTTAAAGTAGTGTTCATGGAGCATTTTGGTGAAAGGATTGATCCAATCTTAATAAGAAAAAAGTTCATAAGCATGGAGAAAGAAGAGGATGAGTTAGTCCCCTCTTTTAATCTTAGATTTTCAAAGATCATAAGAAAGATCCTTGAAAGCATATAAGACCAAATGATGTAGAATTTTTGGTCATGTACTTAGGTGCATTTGATAAAAATATGAGTTCCCTATTAAGATACAAAGAGCCCACAACATTGCATCAAGCATATCAAATTGAAATAGATATTGAGAACAACTTGAAATATTCAATGATGAAAGGATATTCAGCCACCAGTACTAGTCATCCTAGCACATTTCATGAAAATAGAATCAGCGGATCAATCAGTAGAGATCTATGTCAAGATGATAAATCTTCTATTGTTCCAATTTCTCCATCACCACAATATGAGGATCATAGTAAGCTCCAAGTTGAATATCCACAAGATCAAAACAAAGCTGACCAAGTGTCTTCTATTAAAATATTGCGTGAGATGAAAAGGCACAAAGAAGAATCACCTTATGATTTTTTCTCTAGATTTGTGGATGCCTTGTTGGAGGTACCCAAAGGTGTCAGACTAGAAGATTGAATATGCATTGATCTATTTTATGAGATGTACCAATCAAGATTGAGTACCTTTCCCAAGGAATTGAATCCTTATAGCCTTGACCAAGTATTTGATTGGATAAGGATTGTGGAGTGAGCTAAGAATGATTATGCACAACCTGTGACTCCCTTGAATGTTGGTGAGCATTGTCCCCTTGAAAAGGATCAAGAAACAATGCAAATAAATGAAGAAATTGCATCAGAATATGAACATCCATTCTGTTGCATGGGAGAGTGTAATGATTGTAATCGACTCAAATAAATTATCTACAAATTAGTATAGCAGTGATAGAGCTGAAGATACACAACATGCTAACAACAGGGATGTGTCTGACTTGTGTCCTTGGGATGTATTAGATAGTGAAGAATTGGAAGAGGTACAAAAATTTTCCCCATTTCATGATCTGATCAATAACAATTGTGCTAATGTTGATGATTCTTTGTCACAAACCAATGATCAAGGTATTGAAAATGAGAGTTTAGACACCCAGCCTGAGGAACCTGAATGCAGTCTCAGTATTGTTTAATTTTCATGTTGTGGAAGTTTTGATGTCATTGAATCATATCATTCCTCTATGGATTATTATTATTCTCATGAAGTGGAGATTGGATATTTTTCTTCAAGGAGATATGTTGATAAAAATGGGAATATTTTTTTGCTTGGGATTGAACAATTTTCTTCATGTGGAGAGTTCTTAAAATGTGAGGAAATGATGCTGACTCAAAATTATGTGAAAGGAGTTGAAGATGATTCTATATGCTCTTCAAGTGACTATTTTTATTTTTACTATGATGATGATTTGCAAGATTTAGAACTTAATGTTGAGGAGGTAGAAGCTCCCATGACAACAATGAAGATAATGGATAATCCTTTATTTGATGAGTCTCCATCCCCACCAGATAATAGAATTGATAATCCTTATTGTTGAAGAAATATTCTACTCTTTGATGAGGATTATGATGATGCATTTGACACATGGTCAGGATATGGCTATGAGCAAACAAAGCAGTAGATTGATAAGTTTTTTGAAAGCAATGCTTATAAATCTTTCACATTCGGTACTGATGTAGTAGGTACGATCAAGGATAATGAGGAGATTGAAGTCTAAGTGATTTTCTCAGGAATGTAGTTTCCATTATGAGGATGATCTAGGAATTCTTCAGTCACATGAGGGATGCAATGGTGCAAATATCCATAATATCGATTGTTCATGAGTGAATGAACAACTTGCATTTTAAGGATACTTGAAATGTGATTTGGTTTTGTCATTAGCTGAGTATGCTACTAGAGTGAATGATGAAGAATATAAAGACAAAAATTTCACTATTCAAGGTGTCGATCTTGAATATAGTGATACAAATAATGAAGATGTTGACGAACATATTGATATCCCAACTACCCATGAATGTTTGTGTGAGGCAGAGTTGGAAAGGTTAATTACACTGGATGATGATGGTGTATCTATTGATGGAAAATGAATTTCAATATTGAATGACCAAATTATGCATCATAAAACACATATGGATCATGGATTAACATTGCTTCCCATTAATAAGGAAGGACAATTTGATTCTTATGTAGCACAGCCAAGTGATGCAAATGGCATGGGGTATAACATTGATCAATATGAATGTGCAGCTAAATTCTTTGTTGATGCTCCTCATCTTCTTAACATGATTATGGATATGTTTTCATCTAGTGAGGAGAACACTTATGTGAAGCAAAATGAATATGCTCCTAAATATGTATCTTTTCTTTCTGATACATCAGGGGATTGTTGGCCTAGAATACAACAAAGTGTCTATGAAGGATTCTAGTTTGATGTACAAACTAAATGTGATGTTAAATTTCATGATCAAATGGAATATAAATGTTTCACCTTTCAATTTCAATCAAATAAGTATGCATTGGAACATGCTAATGAACAGGGTAGTTTTGCAGCATGTAGGGTTGATTATGCTAATCACAATGGAGCTGATTGTGCAAGATTTCTTGGTAGAAGTGTTGATCCATTATAGATATCAGAGGATAATGTATTTGATAGAGGAAATAATTTCCTTTAATTCTAGGGGGCATGGGGCCTCCAATTTTGGGATTGAAGCCTATGGAACTGAAGATTCTTCTAAA
The DNA here is from genome assembly GCA_007258455.2 of Sequoia sempervirens. Lineage (NCBI taxonomy): Eukaryota > Viridiplantae > Streptophyta > Pinopsida > Cupressales > Cupressaceae > Sequoia > Sequoia sempervirens. Next base: position 24,374 of record VDFB02010627.1, read on the forward strand.
CTTCAAAAGAAGACATATTGTAAAGCCTTGTAAATACTATAAATAGGTTTGGTGTGTTTGCTTTTGGTTGTGTCTGCTTGCTTTGTCCAGGCAAGCTCCTAGGTTTTTTGTGCTCCTTTGTTGGTTTGCTTCAACCTAAGCTCTGAATTGTCATCAATACCCGCCAGGGGTATGCATCCTTGAGCATGAGCCACTGATAGAGCTTCTAATTTTTTTACAAAATTTTGAGAAAATCCTATTTTTTATCATGATTGTGAGCCTTTGTGCCCAAGGATGGGTTAGGGGTGTGGTGTTGAAACCCTCACCTTATAGTTTTTTATCATAAACCCTTAGGAATTTTAATTCTACATTGACTTGTTACAGTTGATTGCTAGTCACTTAAGTCACTACTTAAGTCATTGAGTGCATATTATCACCGACACCTTTGTCTAGGTCTATCAGTCACCCCATGCCTTTTATCGATTTAAATCTTCCCAGAGTTAGGTGAAATATTTATGGAAAAATAATTATGTTCTAAGTAATTTTCCTAAGGGTCATAATCTTGTCAACCTAGTCAGGTCCCCATTTTATGAATAACTTTATTGGCATGTGCAGAAATCCTGCTCATCAGATCTAGAGATCAAATTCCAACAATTTCTCACATACCTCGCAAGATTAAAATAATGGTTTCCAAGATGGTGCAAGGTCTACAATTTTTTGACACATGTAATCACTAAGGTGGGGCCCATTCTACACTCAAAAAACTTGACACTTAATGGTTCTGAGATTGACAATTGATATGCAATCTACAGATCAAATCTCAACCATTCATCACTCACCTCGCAAAATTAAAATAATGTTTTTCAGAGAGTTGTGAGGTCTATGATTGAATGACACATGTGTTGTTTCATCTAATCGGAGGAAGGAGTGGAGCCCACAAGAAGGAATGACGTGGACACTAGTCAACATTTTTTCATTAGCTAATGAATTAGTGAGTGATAGGGATGGATTTTCAAACTAGTTTGACTCAATCTCAGTCATCTGGTATACCACTTCATCAAGAATCTACGGTTAGCATTCAAAACTAGAAATGTGAAGGTAATAGTTGTTTTGCTTTGTGCGAGTGAGCATTAATGGCATAAGGTCTATACGTGTAATCAATTTGATCATCATGTGTGCAAACGATTGATCTCTTGTAATCATCGAGGATGGCACACAAATTTTTATGCACCTCGGCAATTAAAGGTTGTGATGTGAATGCCAGTGGTTGATCATTTGCTCACTCATGTTGGTCTTCACTGAGCATTGATGATTAGCGTGCTCAATTTTTTTGATAAATGAGAGTTTGATTTCATTTTTTTTCACCATTGCAATCAAGAGATAAAATTTCTGAGTTCGTGAGGAAAGTGTGGATTCTCGCAGTTTCCATCTGTGAGATCTTATATCTAGAGAAAATGAGTAAGTCTATTGCTTCTACATCACCAATACGAAGGTCTCCCAAGCTTAACTTGTAGGAACTACACTATAATGTTCCATGGAGTGGACAAAGCATACTAGGAGTTGCTTCAACTCCAAAGGAAGAGTGTATTAAAGACTTCCATGACAAGAAGTCTATGCAAGTTGTTGTGAGAATCAATTACCGGATAAGCAACTCAGTTGTGACCGAAGAAACAACAAAAGTTAAAGAAAAGGATCCTACAAGGTCTGTGTGGGAAATGAGGAGAAAGATTAAATATGGTCAAGCTTTTCTGGGACAACATAGTTCTCCTATTGATATTTTAGATGATCCCTCAAATAGCATGACTGAGAATGATTCTAGTTACCGCCAGTATCTTATGGCCCTAGTGAAACTAGCAACCTCAGATGATGGAGTAATAGCAGTTACCCCAATTTTAGTAAAGACACCAAGTGGGCATACTTACTATGTTGCTGGAAAGGGCACTACTAAAGAAGAAGTGGTAGCTTCTCCAACTTCTGTGAGGACACAAACTGGGCGTGTGTACTCTAGTTTTGGTGCTCATTCTTTTTGATTGGGATTGTATCTAGTGTTTGGCTTCTGGTTTTGGTTGTTTGGGATAATGACGCTTTGGTGGAGTTTTGTGTTTGTTGTGTTAACCTGGGTGGTTTTTTGATGACATGGTGAATTTTTTTTGGCTTGATATGGGTGTGGAATGTAAAGGCTCGTTTAGAACTAGCAGTGATTTTAGCGGCATCGAATGGGTCCTCTTGGGAAAATGGTATAAATTTTGTTTCCCTTGTTTTCTAAGTGATTACAGGCAACCGTTCGGGGAATATCTAAGATGTAGTTTATTTTTTTTTGAAATGAAATGCATGTGAAATGAAACTATAATGAACCCGATGCTTGTTGCTCCCTTGATCTATAAAATGGATTTTAGGGCTCATTGCAGGAGGTTTGATTTTTGAGTCTCGTAATAGTATATGTAGAAGCTAAGTTCAAAAAGGAGCATACTGTAGAAAGTATCAATGAATAGAACAGTAAATTGTCTTGGTTATGGGTCATGTATGTAAGAATCTTAAATTAGTTTTATAGAAACCATAGATATAAAAGAAAAAATTTAGCTCTCGAGCACGTACTCTCCTATACAATACTCTTGTAGATTACAAATGAAAATGATCAATGATCTTTTGGTTCATCTCCAATTGTTTTAATTTGATGTGTGCATTTTTTTTGCTTTAGTTCAAATAATTGGTTAAATGCTTAAATAAAGTCACAGTTCTATGAGTGAAGAATGTAGGATTTGGTAAAAAGTAGTGTTCTATATGTAGTGAGTTGAATACTACAAAGTAGTATGAAAATAGTCCATCAATATCTAAATTAAATGGTTAATGTATTACTATTTTTTGCATATTTGACTCCATTATCCCAATTGATGAAGCACTAGTCTACTTGTTAGGAAATATTGCAAGTAAATGAACTAGTGATACACCTAGCTATGGGTTTAAAATGAGAACAAAATTCATTAAAACTATTTCAATTATGAGGTATGAGTTTTAAGTATTCCATGATCCCTAGAAAATAGATCATGATTTACTCAAAGGTCTTTTGAATCTTTAGTGAATTATGTTTACTTGCAATTAATAGGAATCGATTTGTGTATAGATGTGTTCTCAATTAGATAAACATCACTTGAGCACAATAAGGAACACCCTCCTAGGTATCACAAAGCCTAAAGAGGAGTGAAGGTCTCAAAATCCTTTACTCATTTGTTTGCTACTAGCTTTGAAGATTCTTGAACATAAGGATTGGCTACCCTTTACTGAACTTTAAGGTTCTTCTAGAAAAAACACCAATAGTACCAATCATCTGATCTCTATAATACGTATCAAGATTTTCAATTTCCTTAATAACATATACCTTTTCACTATAAGAATCATGAAGAGACCTAGGAACTTTCTTTACCACTTTATATTCTTTGACTTGTGCACCAAGACCTCTCATTGTAGTCACCAGCTCATCAACTCTTTGTATGTAGATTTTGATTATTTCATCTTCAGACATATGCAGGGTCTCAAATTGTTCCTTAAAATTCTAAAAATTTGGTTGTTTCACTTTTTCGTCTCCTTCACAAATGCTTTCTAGCTTATCCCAAACCTATTTAGAAGTTTTCAAACTCATAACTTTTACTAATTCAGTATCTGAAAGACTATTCATAATAATAAATCTCTCCTTAGCATTGATCTCATACACCTTGATTTTTGCACTTGCACTTGGACCATTCAGAGGTGGATTATATGTAGTCTTATAAGAATTTTCAACCTCAAACCCTTGAGATGAGATATATCCTTCCATATTTGTCTTCTAGAGTGCATAATCTATGTCATCAAATCTAGGGCAATCCAAAGGAACCTTGTTCGCCATCCCAGATCTACCTCAAGCAATTAATCTCTTCTCTAAGGAACCGAGCTTTGATACCAATTGTTGAATGAACAAGACAAATGAAAGAGGGGGGTTAATAAATTTTAGCAAATTAAACTTTCAAAACCCTCGACATTAATCAGATCCACAAGCATTCATTAAACCCTTATTTTGTTAATGTGATTAAACATGAAATGCAGATAATAGAAACTAAAATAGCAACACCATACATAAGAGAACACTGGATTTACGTGGAAAACCAAATGAGGGAAAAACCATAGTGATGATTAGCTCACAGTATAAGTAACTACAAAACCGATATAAGGGCTCACTGCCAAAATAGAACACACTATCTGAAAAGGCTCATAGCCAGGGCTCACTGCCATAGAAAGAATTAAAAAAAGATAGAAGAAGAATGTTACAAAGACAACACTTTCTCAATGCAACAAAGAATCCACCACAATGCTCCAACAATCTCATAATCTTGCTTGAATGATTTCAAATGCCTTCAACTCACTACCTTCATGAACCCTAACACTTGAAATTTTCACTGCTCTACTCAAATTCACATCACTCTCATTGATCTTGCATCAATCTTGCTGCTCACTTCTTTCATCTATCAAACTCACAACAACACCACACTTATTTATATCAACCTCAACCTCAAAAACCTTCTCCATTGTTGGAAACTAGCCATTATACATACAAATTCAAAATAGGTCGACACCTAAACATTCCCGTAGTGGATAGGAATGAAGGCAACCTACGTAAACCCTTAATGAGGACCCAAATAGATCCCAACACGCCTCAACATACCTTTACAAGCATTGCATGTAGTGCTAACTCAAGGTTGGCCAACACTCATGTTAAACACCATAATCACTAAGTAAATGCTTCCTTCAGTCAATCTAAAACTTCTAGATGAAAAAATCACTTGAACACAATCTAGAATAATCCATGAACTTCTTGAGATTCATAAAATACTTCATCCAAGCTCACATCATACAAATACTTTAACTTAGAACAATTGGTAAACCTAATTTGTATAATGACAAATGAAACTCACTTTGTACTGCACCAGACCAAGTAAGCTCTTGAATACAAAAAGATAAAAACATTATAAGAAACTTCCCAAATCTAGAAAACATGAATCCAAACAGTAGAGAAACATGGAGCAAATACATTTCTCCCAAGCCACAGAAAACATCATTGAAAAACTAGTTCACACTAGTGAAAATATCTCGCTTTGTACAATGATCCAGAAACCCAAATTATAAATAGAGAAACCTCTGACAACCATGAGCAACATATCAGTTCTGCATAGGAATAGGATCAATGAAGAAGAAACATGGAGCACAATACCGGAGCACACTATGAACACTTGCACAACAAAGTTTACTCTATTTATCAAATTTTGTCAAAAGCATTTTGAAACCAAGTACCATAGACATTATCTTAGCCAGCTCATCTTCACATATTGCAACAAAAAGATAGCTCCATGTACTCATGACACTTCCTCAATACCTCAACTATACATGCACAACCTGCATCAACCTATTTTCCTCTTTTTCACAATTTTCTCAATATCCTCGACATCTTCGTCATGCAATAACTTCCTTAACACATAGTTGGCATCAATGAAAATGCTGGTTAGTAGACTTCCTATTGACATAAATGAAAACACCTTCATAATTGTAGCAATTATTAGTACATTGAGAGAATCAAATATTTGATACATAAAGAAATTATTTTCCCATATGATTTCATGATATGTTTTATTTTGGTAAGTGGTGATAGTTTAAAATTACAAAGAATCAAACATAGATTCTTCCTAAAACACTTGGTTACATGATATATTTTTATTAAAATTATAAATCATCTATTTTAAAAATTGGAATAACCTTCATTGCATAAACATTAAACATGAACAAGCATATATTCTTCCTAAAACACTTGGTTGCATGATATATTTTTATCAAAATTATAAATTGTCTATTTTTGAAATTGGAACAACCTTCATTACATAAACACTAAATGTGAACAAACATAGATTCTTCCTAAAACACTTTGTTGCATGATATATTTTTATGAAAATCATAAATCGTATGTTTTCAAAATTGGAATAACCTTCACTGCGTAAAGAATAAACGTGAAAAACATAGATTCTTCCTAAAACACTTTGTTGCATGATATATTTTTATCAAAATTATGAATTTTCTATTTTCAAAATTGGAATAACCTTCATTACATAAATGCTAAACCTCAAATATGTACATCTTATTATGTTATATATGTATTTTATTTATAGTGTAGAAAATGTACTCCTTTATATTTTCACACTTTGTTTGTTCACTCTTAATTAAAATATACTTAATTACGCCTTAATAATCCCTATTTTATATCTACAAGCCTAATAAATTATATTTTCCCAAGGAGAAATATGATAATAATTAATGCCAACACATAACACTTTACCTTGAGCAATGTGTGTTCTAGGAATAGGGACCTGGGACCCATTCGCCCATGGGTGAATGGGTCCATCCTATGCCTTTGAACCTAATTTTAAATTATGTTTTTGGTATTATTTTAATGTCTCTAAATTCAAATTTTGATGTCAGACTGTAATGTTTAATTTTTGGGAAATTAAGGATGCATACCTATAAATGGGTATGTGTAGGATCATCATGGAAAAAATAGGCCCTAAGTGGCGATAAAATTTAGAAAAATTAGAGTTAGGAAACTTGACGTAAAAATTTGAATAAGTTATCTAGATTATTTCAAAAATATGTAAGAATAGAATCTATATAAAATTGAATGTAGTTTTAAACTACTAGGTTTATTTATAATAAAAAATCTATTTGGTGAAAAATTGAAATTTCAATGCAGTAGCACTTAAATTTCAAGGAAAAAATAAGTAGGTCTGTCTGACCACCCTAACCACAATAAAATGATAATATTTTTTTATAATATTTTAGCTATAAGTAGAGGGCTCATGTCTCGATGTGATGCGTACTTTTTTGTATTTTTTTTCCAAGTAAATAATTAATTATGAATTTTTTATTACAACTTTAAAAAAATATAAAAAAATTGTATATCTAACCACCTTAACTTGGTCAAAACTTCATGAAATTCATTTTTTTTAATTCTATAGTATGTGAAGCATAGAATGTGATGCATATTTTGGATTCAAAAAAAGTGATATTGTTTGAAAGCTATAGATTTCTTTCAATCAGCCTATTAATCAAGACTTTAATCATAATTCAAATAGAAAATGAATAATAATTATTTATTAAATTCAAGGTAAAGCATAATTTATATTGGTGGAAAGCTGAGAATATCCTTTAAAACCCCTTTTAGTTTCATCAATTTTGGGTAAAAACAAGTCGCCAACCACATACCCATCATATCACCACTTTTTGGCCCATCATGATCTTGCACATACCCAAATACAAGGTTATCTTATCAAATTCAAATCCTAAGACATCTATTTTCAAGATATTTCAAGTGCAAGTTTACAAGAGCTAATATTGTCATCAAGGGCATTCAAGAGAAGATTTCTCAAGAATTTTTTGTAGTATTCAATATCTCAAGCATCATGTTAAAGTCCTAAGCAGCATGCATGTTTTTGGAGCTAACATGGTGATGTAGGTTTCAAAGATCAAGTCAAGCATTCAAGTCATATCTCAAGCATCAAGATCAACATTGTAGACTTCCAAAGGTTTATTCAAGGGTTTGGTGAGTTGCAACATTGCATTGTTCATTCATCATTCCTTCCACAATTCATTATTTCAATTCAAGGTTTAATTACCCAAATGGGTTTTGACCAAGGAAAACCCCCATTCACCAAAAAAAAAAAAATTCCCTCTTTTGTTTGTGTTGCAAATTCTAGGTTAATGAAGGATTGAAGATCTTTTGGAGAGAAAGGTTGGAAAAATTGTCAAAGTTGTCAAATCATGAAAACTCACCTATAGACATGATTTTTGACTTTTTGACACTACAACCCAGATCAAACAAAAGCTACAAATTGACATCAAGGCTCCCAAAAGTTTGTTGAAAACTTGGGCTGAGTCCCAAAAAACCTCAGGATTGAAACTACCTTTTGGTGACTGGTACATAGTGTTCTTCCCTTCTCAGATCTAAAGAAATTTTTTTGTTTCTATTAGTATTGACCTTTAAATTTTTGTTTCAAGTTTGAATCAGCATAATTGAGTATATTTTCCATTTTTAGTTTTTCTCCCAAAAGTGTTATTTAGGCTGAAACCCCCATCGTCAAGGAAATCAATAGATTCCCTCATTGAGTTCACTCACCTAAGGATTGTAGGTCAATTCTTTGTGTGGCTCCCACTTCCTAATGAAATAGTGGGAGATAGGTCTACATTTTAAATTGGTGAACCCCCCTCTCATAACATAACCTATTTTATGATGTTTCATTATTATTTTATTATTATTCAATTACCAATATCTAGTTACCAAAAATATTAAATTTTTGCAGCACAATTTTTTATGATTCCAAATAGATACAGTGCACATTTCTGACAAAATCATGTGCAAACTTATGTGGGACAAAATATGGTATACGACATGGTATAATTCCATCAAATGCATATGGTGCATCTTGATGGTTGGATATCCATTGCCATCTAATTGTATATAAAATTGTCCCATTTTTTAATATCTCCCAATGTACTAAGGGGCTGTCATCAATTAATGGACCCAAAACTAAAATAGAAATGACATGCATATGCAAATTTCACCATTATGGTAACTATAAAAGAAAATTATTTTTCCCCTAAGGTTTATTCTAGGCTAATTAAATAAATGCATACAATCATACATAAATTAACCTAAGTTAATTTAAATGTCTATTTTGAATGATAAATCATGTAAAACAATACTTATTTTAGGAAATTAAATGTAATGGAATTAGGGGGCTTAGCTTTAGGAACAACAATGAAGAATAATTTTGACATGTCATAGATATGAAGAAAAAATCTTGTACCTCTAATATATAGATGGTTTGAGACCATGTGTAAAAGTATAGCACATTATAGGTCAATTGTGTGGGTTTAGGTTAGTTATGTGCAACACAAATCTAATAAGGTTTTTGAAATATGCACATATTCTAACTAATTCATCTCAAAATCTATGTTTTCTTGATTATCAAGACCTAGTGCTATTTAAAAAACCTTGGGGAGATCATTGGATTACAAGGGCCAAGTTAGCCTAGGTCAGCCCCTTGATTAGATTGACTTTATGATCATGGAAATTATTAAGACATAACTCCTTATTCATACAAGTATGTTGTTGGGATCAAACCATTTCCACTTCACCTTGCTCTAATAATTCCTTACAATGCAAGGGAAGATCATATGCAACTTGAATTCTTGGGATTAAGTAAAATAAAAGAGAACAAAAGTGTTTTTTTGATATCAAGATTACCTTTTAGTGCAAGGAGATAGCATAAATACTTTAAATTTCTCACAGAAAAAGAATACATGGGTTCATGAGCTCTTATCATACAAGTGTACAACTAAGCTAGTGACAAGAAGGTAGATCCTTGGACAAGCAGAAACTATCTAAAAAAAATTAGTATTTTTTATACAAGTTCCTTGGACCATCAAAATATTGTTAAAATGTAGGGTTACCAATAGAAAATTGCAAAATACAAGAACAAAACCCAAGAAAATGATAACATTATGAAACAAAACTCATACACTAATATATAAAAAATTCCAAAATTAGAACACAAACACTAAAAGATAAATAGAAACTCTAAAATATAAGATATGAATTTACTAATTAATTACCTTAAATGTGTTTATTGACAAATCATATTGAAAACAAGAAAATAAAATGAGGAAATAACATGAAGATAAAGCATAAAACGAGCCCTTTTACTTCAAATGACCTTGCCTTGGATTGCGCTAAATTGAATTGCACACAATGCTCCACTTGATTTGCTCCTTTAGGTGGATGATTAGCCTTGTGACAAGTGTCACAAGATGGAGACATGAGAATGTCATGTTCCATATGTGTAAGAGCTAGGTGTGCTCACACATGTGTGACCACACACAAAGGGAGGATCATGAAAGATGCAAGTGAGAGGTAAGGTAGATACCTTTTGAAATGTGATAGAATTAATTAAATAAATATAAAGTTATTTAATTAAAGGTAGAGAGAGGGGTAAAGGTAAATGATGGATTAAATAAATTATAAATATTTATTGAATTGACTAGGATGGGGTAAATTCTAATGTGGTTGGGTATGGACAAGTTTAGGTTTCTACACATATAATTTGGTCTATTGATGACATGTCATGTTTCCAACCAGTCTAATTCTATACATAGTAGGTCTATACTTGTGTTTTCCCTTTTATTTACAATATGATTTTTTCCTTCTTGAGTACTATTTTTCTTTCAACTTCACTCTTACCTTCTTCATGTTAAACTTTTAAACTTTTCCTTATTGGCATGCATGTTGCTCGACCCTTGATGCCTCATCCTATAGTTTGAGTTTTATGTTATGGATGACCCTCAATCCCTAATATTTCTTCTTATGTTTTCATTCCTCTCCTAACTTCCCAACACATGTCATATTATTTCTAATAGTCTATAAATGTACCATCACTCTCAAATAAAATATTTCTTTCATGTGATTATTGTTCAAAATTAAAGTTATAGGTATATGTAGTGGTTGACATGTTCTATTTTTGAAGCATATCAAAGAGTGAATGTTTTCGTACAATATCAATAGCTACAATTAATCAAATTCCTTTTAAAATCAATTTTGAGCACTTACGCTTGAGCATGTGGATATAAGTACAAAAAATTGGTGATCTATCAAAGATTAGAGGTCAAAATCACTTTGATTTCAAAGGGTAAAGGATGCCACCCCCTTTGTCTATAATATGATCTCAATTAGATATTTCATCAAAGCTTCATTGTTTGTAGATTCAATCATATTGTATTGGTGTTGTTTGTTATTTGTCATGGGTATGCTCATAGTAGTGTATTGTTGTTATATCTAATGAAGTTACAATATATTTTGCATGTATTTTTGGATTCTAAATTATAATAAGGAATGAATAAAGATTTATATTTGTTATTTTATAGGTTACTATTTAGAATCTAGTGGTAATAATGTGATGTAAATAGTGATTTAATCTAAGTTTGATAAGATTTGAGGTGAATATTAAAACTTAATATTATTTGTTCCCAAATACTTAACATTTGAAAAAAAAAATCAATTTAAATTCAAAACTACATAACTATTTTGGATCAAGATACTATAGTTGACACAAATGATAAAATAAGATATGAAGTTTTAAAGGTGAAACATGAATAATATAATGATAAAATTTAGCAAAAAATCATTTAAAAAATAGAAACCCACAAATGGAGGGTGAGCAACAATGATGAAAATAGGAAGTTAGGAATTCCAAAGACTAAGAAAACCAAAAATATAAAAAAGGTAAAGCCTAAAATAGTAAACAAAGAAATATTTTGGATAAGGATAGAAGCACTTATCTAGAAAAGGATGAACCATGGTTTACATAGGCACCAAAATAGGTATAGATACACTAGACTATGCAAGGAGTTGAAAAATGCAAATAAAGCTACAAGCATAAGGATCAACCTACATACAAATGATTGACACAATATGAAAATAATAAAAATATAAGACCCACAAATGATTAACACAACATGAAAACAATAGAAATATAAGACCCTCCAAAAAAGGATTAGAAAATATGAAAAATATTGCAAAATGACGGAGAAATAATGATAGATATTACATGTCAATAAATTTCTAGAATACTATGGATGTGCTAAAGGGTAGAAACATGTTGAAATGAGAATAGATGCACTAAAATCATAGCCACACATTAAACCATCAACAAGAAACACAAAGCTACAAAGATATGTTAAAAGGAACATGGTGTTGACAAATGTTTTTTTGTGTATTCACGACATAGAAAAAGTATGAAGTACCCTATCTCTTAAAAGGAAATCTAACTTCAGAAAGATAACCCCAAGGTTTCAATAGTCAAGTCTTGAATTTGAATAAAATGACTCAATTCTTAATGTTTTTTTTGGTTTTACAAGGGGCCTTACACTTATTTAATTAGAACTTTGAAGGAAAGGGTTTATAAAATCTAAATATGTAATGAATACCTAGTTGTATTTTCATATCTGAAATCTTAAAATGGCTTACAACATCTGATATGACAATGGAAATGATGATTCTTTCTAAAATAATCTAGATTTTTAAATAAAATATAAAAGATAGGGATATAGAAAATAAATATGAAAACCTAAGGTCAATGAAAATATTGGTTGATGTTGCAAATAGACAAATCCCCCATAAACCAATCTCTATTTAGTCAAGGTTGAACCCACAAGGCTACAAAAATAGTGAAATATTTGAAAGAAACTTAAATATTTTCAAATTGTAAATATTCATGCATATACCCAATTTCTAGCACAATATAAATGAACATCCATGCAATTGAACTAATGTTATAAAAGGCTTAGACTAACCATGTAAAGTAGCTTATAATTAGCAAATTACAAATGATATGATCAAGAGATCTATCAAATACCTTTAAAACTTTGTCACTATCACAATAGAATTGAACTAAAATTAGAGAAAGGAACCATGCATACACTTGGAAGGGGGGGTGCATAAAGATGGGGGCCAAAAAATGACCAACCCACTTTCAAATTTGGAAAAGGCTATAACACAAACACATTATAATAGGATCATGTTTTTCCTATTTAAACAAAAAAAACAAAACCTCACTTAATTATTTCTTATCACCTACTAAAAACCTCCTTTGCAGCCTACAAACCTTGCATAATGTGCTCATGTTCTAGGAAGCTAAAAATTGCTCGATTTCTTTACCAAATCTTCATGAAAATGTTGCCAAAAAATTAGGGAGGTTGAAGGAGTAAGTAATTTCTATTCTTTTTGTGTGAATTTGGTATTAAATAGGAAGATTTAATATGTTTTTTCATGTAAATTTATTTCATTTTTAGGAAATGTTAATGCACATCCAAATCCTCAAATTCCTCCTCAAAATCCCAATTCACCTCATGTTGAAATCCCTCCTAAATAAAAGCCTCAACAAACACCTCCGAAAATTCCTCATCATGCTACAAGAACTCAAGAAAATTTAATGGGAAAAATTAAAAATATTTTTAAAAAATTAAGGAGTTAACTCCAAGGTTGAGAGATCTTGTGGGCACAACCTCGCATAGAACCATGCTTGTTCAATCACTTAAATCCATAATATATTTAATAGATTCAATTAGCAAGCAAATATCTAGTTGGTCATAGAAGAGATGAGAGTTTAGACAAATTTATGTAGACTTCAAAATTTGACTTGTGTGCACTATTCATGAACCCTAAAATGAATCAACCTTTACATCCTACAAGAAAGAGGTTCTGTATCCATTGGTGCAACAACCAAGGGATAAAGGAAAAGGTTTGGAAAAAGTGGTGGATGGTTTTTGACCATCATTCATGCAACAAAAATGAGGTGCCACAATATTTTTTGAGGAAACTTTACTATGAGTTTGTCCTTAATAAAATACCAAGCTATTTTGACATGTAGGAGTTCCAGGGTAGAGGTGGGGGCTCCACATAGGATAGAGCGATGGAACATATTGGCACATAGTGGCTAGCAAGCCCACTTTCTAGACCAACGTATGAACATGTGACTATCCCTTCCATTGTGAAGGAGAGTATTGAGGTGGATACATTTTAGTTGATTAGTTCCCTCACCCAAAGCCTCATACAACATACTAGTCCTCTAGCATAGGGTGAGGTGGGCGAGTCTTTGAGGAGTAGAGTTCCACCTCATTTATGTCAAGCTTGTGGGAAACTTTGTGTTTATGATCCTAAGGATACTCAAGATGCAAGTGCCTAGGGTACATTTGCATTTGATGAGATGATGATGACAAATTCCCTCTTGAAAGACACATTTTACCTTAATAGTCAGGTAAATGTTAGCAAGTTCATTAAATTAAATTTATTAAATTTCTTTTTTGAAGTGCAATATTAACTAAATTAGTTTAATGATTATAATAAAATTTGAGGGTCATAGTGTTCACTATGTTTTCAATGGTCCTCCACCTCCCTATTACATGACAATTTCTACTGCACAGATATGTAACTAGTAAAGAATTATAAATATTACATGTGGATAGCTAAACATTGTATGAATGGTATTATTATGTCTCATTTTGGATGTTGAATAGGTTAATCTTGGACCTTCAATGGCAACACCTGCCAGTGGAGGTGGTCATCAAAGTTTCACTCAAGTAATATAGAGTATTTTTAATTTTAAAATAGAAAATTGTATTTCATAATTGAATAATGCTTAATGACTTGAAGGTTCTAGAAAGTTTATTAGTATTCTTTGTAACTTTTAATTAATTTGATTCAAAGTTTCTATATACTTCATAATCTATGAATTTCATTTGTTCATGTTGTTGACCTCCAAAAATATAGGCTAGTGGTGTTAATTAATTATCTACCTTATATAGACCTCTTTATTATATTACCTCTCAGGACCTTTTATAAAATATGGCTACCAACTTAGCTAATCTAAGTGATTATGTTGATTCATCTATCCTCCAACTCCTAAGCTGGTGTAGAATACACAATAAAAATCACTGCGTTTTCCTACATCACACATTAAGATTTTGTAGCAAGAGTTAGAGAAGCGATGTTGACAACATATTGTTTAACCCATCAAAATAATAACAATATTGAGGAATAAACAATGGATAATCCTCAACAAGAGGTTGTCGATACACTTCCTAAAGAACCAAGAGCACACACACCTGAACTTAATGAAGTTAAAGTTGAATATGAGTCACAATTAAGTGACATTTATGCTATATTAAGGTAATGGATATAGAGGAAATTAGTTCACTTTTAGAAGTATCAAAAATAGAAGAATCTTGCAAGATGTTGGAAGCACAAAAAATCCTATCTTTTTCTAAACATTAAAATTCTCAATCTTCTCAAATATAACTAATCCTCCTCTCATATTGGTTTGAGTGACTTCCCATTAGCAGCCACTCATCCACCCCATAAATCTAATGTCAAGGTCATCAATACAGGTTGTGGGAGTATGAACTATAAAAAAAAATACTGTATATAAAATCCCTTTATCTTGATGATCTTATGGTTAGCTTAGCCAAAAAAATCATAGAGTCCAATAAAGTTAATTATGGTTACATAAATTTTGGAGAATTTGGTCTCCTAGAAACGAATAGATTGAGAGTTTTGATAGTCCTTGGTTTGATATTTAAGAATATTTTTCATAATGCTACCAAAATAACAAATATCCCATAGATCTAAAGTAATAAAGATCCTATCACTCCTCCATCAACCCCATATAGGAAAAATTGACATCCTATCCATTGGAACCAACCATCTTTGAACATTTTGGTTCCTAAAAAATGAGTAATTTGAAAATCCCCATAATTCCTAGCTACTCTACAATAGATTTGTTTGTTTCTTCTCAAGTAATAACTATATCATCACAAACAATATGCAAAAGATCATGAAATAACAAGTTAGAGTATTTACCCTTCACAAATAATTATTCCTCAAACATATTTTTATTTATTCAAACCAGGGATTCCAAGGCATCATATATAACCTTGTTGATAAGAATAATAAGGATGCTACACTTGTGAACACTAGGTTAATCTCTCCTAACATAAAATGATTCAATATCATTGTTCCACCAAGGAATTTTTTACTACAAATCCTTTCATTGAACCTATCACCCCCATAAACAATCTTTCTAATATCGCCATCACCAATCCTTTCATCACCCCCATCCTAAATCCATTTCTTAATCCCATCACCCCTATCACCAATCCTTTCATTGACCCCTTGAATAACCTTAATAATCTATCTCCTAAATTCATCACCCTAGATCAAGAAATTCATACACCATTTCACATCCTCCATAATTATAACTCTATCATCACCTTCATGGGACTTTCATATCCTCCATAATGATGACTCTATCATCACCTTCATGGGTCTTCAAGATAATCTCTCCTCAAGAATCATAAAACAAGATTTGAAATAGAATTGGATGCATTAACATATCACAAGCAAAACATGTCTTGTATTGCTCATAAAATTTAAGTTGTGATACTGAAATGGTATTCATATGAAAATCTATTAGGTTCAAAATGGTATTTATTTTTCTCTAGTAAAAATCATTCTATATAAAACCAAATCACATTGTCAAGAAGTATTCACTATGCAATGATAAAATATAAACTCTAATCTAGCCATGATACAATAAATCCTAATGAATTCCCTTGTTATGTCATGACCTACATCACTCTTCTAGTTTTGGTAATTGAATAATGTTGTTTTATTTTTAGATGACGCAAGTAGACACTACTCTTGATATTGATAAGACAGTGGAGCATGGTGTCACTACCACAATAGCGAGCTCAATGTCTTTAATCGAGGTATGAGGAAAATTAGTAAATTTCAAATTATATTCATTTTTTAAACTATCTATT
>VDFB02010628.1:0-23268 GCA_007258455.2 Sequoia sempervirens
CAATCCACCAATCATGGATCTATACTTGCTCTGATCAGCCTTAGGTGAATCATCATCTTTGCTTAATTTACAACCAACCACCATAGGAGTACATACCAGTTTAGAGTCATCCATTCCAAACTTCTTCAACATTTTTTTGACATACTTAGACTATGAAATGAAAATCCCTTTATTAGTTTGATTGATTTGTAGCCTAAGAAAGAAAGTCATCTCCCCAAACATTGACATCTCAAATTCTTTCTACATATCTTCAACAAATTTCTTGCACATAGCCTCATTTCCACCAAAGATAATGTCATCCACATATACAACTACTATCAAGATCTTTTCCTCCTCAATTTTAAAGTAAAGATGACTATTTGTGGAGCCCTTATTGAAACCTTGTTGTATCAAGTACCTATCTAATTTTGCATACCAAGCTTTGGGAGCTTGCTTCAAACCATATAGAGCCTTCTTCAACTTACATACCATGTCTGGTTGATTTGATAATTGAAAGCCTTTTGGTTGTTCCATATAGACCTCCTCTTCCAATTCTCCATTAAAAAAAACAGCCTTCACATCCATCTGATAGACCTTAAAATCTTTATGTGTTGCAAATGCCAAAAACATTCTGATAGCTTCCATCTTAGCCACAGGAGCAAAATTTTCCTTGAAATCTATGCCTTCTACTTGTGAGTAACCCTTGCAAACAAGTCTTACTTTGTTCCTAACAACTTCTCCATTCTCATTCAGCTTGTTCCTGAATACCCATTTAGTTCCAATTATGTTCTTGTTTGCTGATCTAGGGACCAGTTCCCAAGTTTGATTCTTCTCTATCTGCATAAGTTTTTCTTCCATCACCTTTATCCAATGTTCATCCTTACATGCTTCACTTATTGATCCAAGTTCAACTTTAGAAAGTAAGCAAAATTTTACCTCAACTTTAGTAGCTTTGCTTCTTGTCAATACACCTTTCCTCTTATCTCCAATAATTTGATCTTCAGAATGATTCTGTTGCACATACTTAGGGGTTGTAGGGGTCTTCTCCGGAGCTTCTTCCTCTTCATTATGTATCTCTTGTTCACCAATTATTCCTTCTACTCTTCTGTAATCAGGTTCATATGACACTCTCAACTATAAGCTTACAAATTTTCATCAACTCTAACATTTGCACTCTCAACTATATTTCTCAAACTTTTGTTGTAACATTTGTAAGTTTTGATCTTAATAGAACATCCAAGGAAAATACCTTCATCAGACCTTGCATCAAAATTTCCCAAGTTTTCTTCATCTCTTTTGATATAACATTTGCTTCCAAACACTCTAAAGTACTTCATAGTAGGAACCTTTCAATACCATAGCTCATAAGGAGTCTTTGACCTGTTAGCTCTAGCTTGAACTTTGTTAAGTATGTAAACAACAATATGAATAGCTTCTCTCCAGAAGACATTCGGTATATTTTCCTCTTTCATTATAATCCTTGCAACTTCCTGAATAGTTATGTTTTTCCTTTCAACAACTCCATTATGCTGAGGGGTTATAGGGGTAGACAAATGCCTCTTTATTCCATGAACTTCACAAAACATGTTGAAATCATTAGAGGTGAATTCACCACCTTTGTCAGACCTTAAACACTTTATTTTCTTGTCACCTTGTAGACTTCTCACCCTTGTAGGACCACAAAGATCTGTATGCACTAATTCCAGCAGTCCAATAGCAGATTGTTCCTTTCCCTTAAAGCTACTCCTTGTTTGTTTTCTAAATTGACAACTCTTGCAAACAACATTGATAGGTTTTATGATCTTAGGTAAATCTCTCACAGCATGAACCAAACTAATTCTTGTCAAATTATCAAAATTCATGTGACACATCCTCTAGTGCCATAACCAACTCTCATTAACTTGTAACATAAAGCAATGACCATCAACACCCTTAAGCTGATAGATGTTTCCATCTATTATTTTACCTGCAACAATCACAGTTCTGGAACCTTTCTGGATCTCACAAGCTTCATCCTTAAATACAAGATTATTTTCCTTGCTACACATTTCCCCAACACTCAAGAGATTATGTCTTAAGCCCTTAACATATTAGACATTGTCAATATTATGCTTGCCATCAAAACTGATTGAACCTATTCCACAAATCTTAGCTCCTGAATCATCTCCAAATTTAACTAATACACCATCATACTTTTCAAGTTTAACAAACTTACTTTTGTCTCCAGTCATATGATTAGAGCAACCATTGTCAACAACCTAGTAATTTTTATCTTCTTTGACATGAAAAATAGATACCAAAGTACCTTCAACTTTATCCTTCTTCTCCAAAATACTTTCCTTCACACAACTTTCAGGGTTAACAAAACCATATTAATCTTTTGTAGCAAAAAACAGACATCTATTATCATCAAAGTCTCCATAATCAGATTCATCATCAAAAATACCAACATCTTCTCTCACATAATAAGCTTTCCTAATCATCTTCCCTTTATTTCCTTTGTTTTTATTGTTTATAGCTCTCTTTGGACATCTAAAAGTATAATGACCTATCTCACCACAACTAAAACATTTGAAAGGTAATTTACCTTGATACTTACCAGTACCCTTTTTCATCTTTCTCACAAAGTTAGCTTCCAAATCGTCAACATCTTCTTCACCTGATTCTTCAACCTTCTCTGATTTCTCAGCCTTGAAAGTAGTCTCTACTTCTCTACTTTTGTGCCTTTCTTCATTTTCCTCATTTCAAATGCAGTCAGAGTACTAATCAACTGATCTCTAGATATTTGTCAAAATCAACTGTTTCCTCAATAGCAGATACCTTTTCACTGTAACAATCCGAAAGAGATCTGATAATTTTCTTCACCAATTTAGATTCTTTAACCATTGCGCCAAGACCTCTCATATTACTTACCGGTTCATCAATTCTCTGAATGTAGCCTTTAATTGTTTCATCATTAGACATATGCATCATTTCAAATTATGCCTTCAAGTTCTGCAACTTTGCTTGCTTAACCTTAAGATCTCCATAAATGCTTTCTAACTTATCCCAAACTTCTTTAGCAGTCTTCGAACTGATAACTTTAACTAATTCAGTTTTTGAAAAACTAGTCATAATAATGTACCTTGCCTTAGCATTGATCTCATGCGCCTTGACCTCTGCACTTGTACTCAGACCATTCAGAGGTGGAGTGTATGAAGTCTGATAGGCCTTCCCAATTTCATATCCCTAAGCGCACAAATATCCTTCCATCTGTGTTTTCCAAAAACTATAATTTGTGCCATCGAATCTAGGGTATTCCAAAGGAATCTTGTTTGCCATCCCAAATCTACCTCAAGCAGTTAAGCTCTTCTTCAAGGAACCTTGTTCTAATACCAATTGTTGAAATGAACAAGACAACTAAGAGGGGGGTGAATCAGTTGTAACAAATTAAACCTTCAAAAACCCTCAATAGTAAACAGATCCACAAACATTCAATATACCCTTTTTCTTATTAAATGATTAAACATGAAATGCGAATAACATAAACTGAAATCACAACACCACACACATAAAAACACTAGATTTACATGGAAAACCCAATGAGGGAAAAACCATGATGAAGATTAGCTCACAATATAAGTAATAGAAAAACCGGTACAAAGAGGCTCACTGCCAGGATAGGACACACTGTCCAAAAACGCTCACAACCAGGGCTCACTACCACAAAAAGAATACAAGATAGAAGAAGAATGTTACATAGAGAAACACTTCTCAATGCAACAAGGAGTCCACCACAACTGTTCGCACACTTTCGTAGTCTCACATGAAAGATTTTAGATGCCTTCAACTTACTGCCTTCAGGAACCCTAACATGAAGTTTGCACTGCTCTACTCAAATTCACATCACATACACTTTACTCGCATCACTCTTCGCATCTATCTTGCTTCTTGTACTTTCCTACTTCCTCTTGCATCACCAACATTCATATTTATATCAACCTCTACCTCAAAACTTTCTCCAATTTCGACCACTAGTCATTATACATTCAAATTCAAAATAGGTCAACACCCAAACATTCTTGCGGTGGATAAGAACGAAAGGTGACCTACAAAAATCCTTAATTAGGACCCAAATAGATCATAGTACACCTGAAAACGCTTCTCCAATCCTTGCATGAAGTGTTAAACACAAGGTCGACCAATACCCATGCAAAACACCATAGAAATTAAGTACACGCTTCCTTAGATCAAGCCAAAAGTTCCGGACAACATAATTTACTTGAATTGAATCCAGAACAATCCACAAACTACTTAAGATTCATTGAATACATCAACCAAGCTTCACATCAACAACTACTTTAACTTAGGACAACTGATAACCCTTGTTTGCATATTGATAATTAAAACTTACATTGTACTCTATCAAATCAAGTAAAAATTGATCACAAAAAGATAGACATTATAAGTAACTTCCCAAATCCGCACAACCTGAATTCAATCAACGGAGAAACGCGGAGCAAATACATTTCTCCCAGACAACAGAAAACACCATTGAACAACCAATTCACACACTGGTGAAAATATCTCACACTGTACAACGATCCAAAAACCCAAATTCTGAATATAGCAACCTCTATCAGCCTTAAATAACCTATAAGATCCGCACAGACATAAAATTGACATAGAAAGAACACGATCACTATACGGGAGCTCATTAAGAACAATTGCACAAAACAATTTACTTTGTTTATTAAATTTTCTCAAAAGCACTTGGAAACCAAGTACCAAAACCAACATCTCAGCGCATTTCTCCAATCCAACTCATTTTCAGACTTTTGTAGCAAAAGAATAGCTTCATGTACTCATAACACTTCATCACGGTTTCAACTACACATGCACATCATGTTTTCCTCTTTTCACAATTTTCTCAATATCCTCAACATCTTCATTCCACAGTTGACATCAATGACAATACCAGTTAGTAGACTTCTTGTTGACATTAATGACAACACCATCATTCCTACAATAGTTGGTTGTGGAGGTGTTGTGGAAAGAAGAATTTGGTTGTGGAGTGGTTGGTTGTGAATGGAAGAATTTGGTCTTGATGTGGTTGGTGGTGGAGGTGTTGTGAATGGAAGAATTATGCATTGAAAATAAAATTGATTGTTTAATTTGAAAAGATGTTGTTGTGCCCCAAGAGGGAAGGGAATCCCCCTTCTTCCCCTATGCAAGAATCCCATAAGCGGGTTCTTTGTGAATGAGTCAATGTCTATGATTTTCTACTATTTTACTTGAGTTGTGCATTGGACTTTGTCCCCCGCTCGAGGGTGGACGTTTCAGTCCCATGGTTGGGAGGTGAGTAGGACTGGGCTGTTTTTTTTGTGGTTGCAGATTAAACGAGTCATCTAAAAAATCGTGGAAGAATATTAGGTGAAAGAATTTTTTTATTACAATATTGATTTAATATGATGAATTGAATCATTCAGTTGCAGATTGTAGTTAGCAAAAGAGATACCTGTGAGCTGGTTATAAATTCATGTAAAATAATTTTTTTTGTTTAAGTATTATTCATGTATATAGCTTAAGCACTGTGTTAAGCTACCACAAAGGAAAGCGAGTCATTTATTCTAATTGTAAAATCAATAATGTTTATTTCCTGTTCTTATGATTATTTCCTGTTCTTATGAGCTAGAATGAATTGTAAGTTCCACAGTTGAAATCTTTTGAGATATGTGTCTTTTAGGATAAAAGTGATTTTCGAATCTACGATAATGTATTTTGCGGAGGTAAGGTTTAAGTTGTTTTCACCAATAAGGAGATATATAATAGTATTGTCCCTGTGGTAATTTGCAAGATTTTCATCTGCCATGGCCTACTCTATGCTGATACTAGTGTATCCGACTCCTGCATCGCAACCGTAAACTTAACCCTGCTTATTTGATCCTCATATTAAAGATCTTAGATCTTGAAATGCTGTCACGACCCTTGCATAGAACCGCGGCTTTTACTTTGTTGTCTCAGTTATTTAATGCTGGTTACCATCCTTCTGATGCACAGTTGTTTCATTTAACTTTCTTCTTTTTTAGCAATTGTTGTACATACGTTTTAAGAAATTAAACCTGTCTTTTAGTTTTATTCCAGATTTGATGGTTATGCTAACTCGATGATTCAATATATGCAATCGTTGTTAAAAGCAATTATCGATGCTAAGAATTCAATGACAAGCTTCCTCTCCAAATATGTTTTCGGTATCGTAGTAGTCGTTATTTCCTGTCTCATGTGCTATGGTTAATAGCAAGCCTTGCCGATGTTTAAGTTCTGTTTGTGCTTTGTGACTTTTGTAAACCATAGTTTCCTTGGGAAATCTCATTCTTTCATTCGAAACTGATGTCAGGCCGAATTTGTGTGTAATCCATCGCTTAAACCTTCCCTTCCCCTTAGTTAGCAACCATTGAGTTTAACCTATGTCGATGGTTATCTGATGTTTCCTTCAGCATATTAAACATTCCTTTTCGCCAATTCCTTACATGCATTACAATATTGAGCCAATCTTGTGCCCGTAAACTATATCCTTGCCCAAACGTATGTTCTCTTGTAACTGCCTTATTCTGAGAAACGTTTCTCTTCTTAATTCGGCCATAGGGGGCATACATTCTTAGTACTCGATATTCTGCCCTAGACGGCTGTGGAGTATACAAACTCAAGTATATTTTAATATCCACATAAACAAATCACTTCTCGTGTCAAGACTGAGAACGTGATTTTATTCCGTGGTCAGTTGTGCTCAGGTATTATTCTTGTTTTCTTGACCAAACCATAACATTCTTGTCTCATGCGTTTCACTCATTCCTATATCTTTTTGCGATGTTGAATAATAGTATTTGATTGAGGCGTTTCAATATTATGCATAGTGAATGCGTAACTGTGTTGCAGCGTTTTCAATTATAAAATGCTATAATGCATCTGTATCAGCGAAGTTTCTGTACCACGTGTCATCTCAAAATGGACAGTTAATGCATGTTTGTTTCTGCCACATTTTAGCTGTTAAATGCTAGTGTCTAATGTGTCCGCAGCCGCTTAAGGAAAATTTACTGCCAGCAATTCATCAACGGAAAATTCTCCACCAGCAATTCTGCTGGAAGTGTTGTCATTGATGTCAGAGTGCCAAAGAGTTGTCATTAATATCAAAGATATATGAACAAGATTGTTGGTGTTAGTGCCAAGTGCCAAGAATGTTACTCTAAGTTTTTCTTTTAAAACTTGCACAACACACAAAGAAAAGATATTTGCATAAATCATCAATTGAAGACAGAGTTATGAATAAGAACAAACTCAACATATTTGAAGGAAAGAATAAGCTTACTTCCAAGATCATGAGAAGATTCATCAAGGCTGAGAGAAATTGCATGTGGCAAAGAATACAAAAACACTGTATTCAAAGTCAAAGGTCAAAGCAAAGAATGTGCCGCCATTTGGGTTGAGTCGGGACTCCATTCGGGATTTCCATTTAAGCTTATTATATGTGTTTAATTGAAGTTTTGGGAGAAGCGATGTTATCTCTTAATCGCCGCAAATAATGTACTCAACGGTGACTCAGCGCTAGAAGGATCAACTTTTAAAGTGCATCGATAAAGTAATTTGTCTTATATCTAGGAACATATTATAATCGATCTGTTGATATATTTGATAGAAGATTGAAGGCAAATATTAAAGTGCGTCGAAGGCAAATATTATAGTTATCGGGCCTTTCAATTATAAACCGCCCTCTGCATTTCCCGCCATTGTATTACAGAAGACATCATATTAGTGCTCGTGGAGACTTGCTGTGGTGACAAGGTTATTTTGTCTGGGTGAAGCGACTATATGTGTACGCCAACTCTTGGTGAAAGCCTACATGGATTCAAAGATACACATTTGGTGTGCATTCAATGACGTAGGAATCATTGATAAAATCCAGTGATTAGAAAAGATAACTAACTATTCTTACCATATGAAAAGCACAAGTTGATTTGTGAAGAGTTGCGGGTTTATCAGAATTGTTAAGCATTAAAGATATTCGATCAGAGTTGAATATCAATCTTTTTACAAAAGCCCGGTTGCGTGACGTATTCAATTCTACTTCATTAAGAAGATAAACGACTCTTAAAAATAATCCGCAAGATGTTTATTGATGCCCATCTCTTCATGAAGGTTCAATTTTAAAAGGCACGATTTAGTCAAAGTTGAAAAGGCACGAATTAATCTCTGATGATTTGCTAAGTGAAAGGACGTCTTTTTTCTCAAGAGGAATGATTAAAATAAAGAAAAGAGGATTCAATGTAACCTGAAGAATCACATCTTTATCAAGAATCATTTTTTATAAGACATTAATTCGATCTGTTGCTTAAGACATATTCATTCAGTCTTAATTAACAATGAAAATGTTATCAAGGGAAATAAAATAGAAGAGGTCTGACTAAAACAGTGATAAACAAATCTTGTGAAAAGGCAGATTTCCAAAAGGTGCACAAATAGATGTGTTCTTTTATAAGGAAGATGCAGCTCTTGAGAAATATACATATTTGATATCCAAATCATTGTTGCATGTGTGGTTGAGAAGTTCAAGAAGTCAGAATCAGAAGCCTTTCTTCTTGTGTGGGCTGAGTGAGAGAAGTTATATCACAAAGGCAGATTGGAGAATTGGCAGATTGCAGATCTGATTGAGGACAATTGCTTCATCCATCAAGTCAAGGTTTGGTGCCTTGCATTAGGGGTTGGTGCTCCTTGTAGGCAGGTGTCTACTAAAATCTGTAAAGGTCTAGGTGTTCCTTGTAGATTTCATTCTACTAAATCATCTAGTTGTAAATCTGTAGGTTGGTGCCTACTTAAAAATTATTATTTCAATTAAATTGTGTCAACTTGGGGAAATTGATTCAAATCAAATAGGTTGATTGTAGCAAGTTTAAAAAGATTGAAAATAAAAAGTTTTATTATTGATTTACTGATTCACCCCCCCTCCTCTCAGTAAATCTTTTGTGCTCTTCAATTGGTATCAGAGCAAGGTCCTTCTCTATAGCCTAATCGCTTGAAGGAGATCCTTAAGAGAACTTATGGCAAATCAAAGCAACATGGTGAAAGCACCCATCTTTGATGGGACTAATTATGCATTCTGGAATATCAAGATGGAAGCATACTTGAATGCACTTGGGTTTGATGTGTGGCAATCTGTTGTAGATGGGTATTCACCTCCAGCTACCCCTCCAACGGATCAAGCAGGAAAGAAGAGAAGTGAAGACAATGCAAAAGCTAAGCATGCTCTTCTTTGCAGCCTAACAGATTCTGAATTTACAAAAGTCATGAGGTGCAAATCAGCAAAAGAGATTTGGGACAAGCTTCAAAATATCTATGAAGGAGATGCAAAAGTTAAGAAAGCAAAGTTGGAAACTCTCAAAATGGAGGATGATGAAGACATTGCTTCATATTTTCTTCGTGTTGATGAATTAGTGAATATCATGAGGGGACTTGGTGAAGAAATCAAGGATGAATTCATTATTGACAAAATTCTAAGATCTCTTTCTACAAAATTTGAGGCCAAAGTTGCAGCATTGGAAGAACTAACAAATCTAGACCAGCTGAAGAAGGATGAATTACATGGTATTCTTGCTGCCTATGAGATGAGGATTGAAGGTAAATCACCACAAAAGGAAGTCTCATTCAAAGCAACCAAAAAGGGCAAGAACAAGCATGAAGAAAAGGATGAAAAATCAAGTGATGAAGCTGAATCTTACTTCATGGGAAAACTTAAGAAAGGAAAAGGAAAATACAAAGGAAAATTTCCTTTTAAATGCTTCAATTGTGGAAAAGTTGGACATTATGCTTCAAAATGTCCTCAAAATGAAAGCAGTTCTAGTGAAGAAGAAAAGGAAATCAGCAATAAGAAAAAGGGAAAGAAGAATTTCAACTCAAAGAAGAAATTTAAAAAACATAAAAAGAGTTTTTATTCAAAGAAAGATAGCAGTTCCTCTGAAGAACAAAGTGAAGATAGCTCAAGCATTGAGGAAGATGAAATATTGTTTATGGCTGAATGTGAAGAACAAAAAGTTGAACAAGAATGTGAAGAAAAAGAAGAAATAGATCAAGATGAAGGAGAGGAAGTAGATCTTGAGGAAGAATTGCACTATGCTTACAAGAAAAATGAAGACTTGAAGAAGAAGGCTGCCAAGTACAAGTTGAAGATCAAAGAATTGACAAATGACTTGGAGAATTCAAGCAAAACCATTGAAGATTTGAGAGCTCAAATCATGGAAGCTGAAAGAAATGAAGATGAATTGAAAAACAAACTCAATACAAAGGAGATGAAATGTAACAAGCTGGAGCAAGAGATAGCAATGCTAAAGTTGGAATTGGAGAAAGCAAAGGATCAACACTCAAAGATTGATGAAGAATCCAGCAACCTGATTGAGTTAATGAAGGCTCAAGATCTTCTTCAAAGCAAAATAGGAAGCAGTTTTGAAGAAAAATCCAAGAAGGTCACTAACTCCAAAGAAGATTTCAAGACTCTCTCAAACCAAGGAGAAGAAGATTGGATAAGTGCTGATTCTAAAAGAAGATTGAATAGTAGGCACTTCTATGCATTTAATGGTTATTGTTTTGTATGTAACAAATTTGGGCACAAAGCCTTAAATTGTAAAAATAAAGTGAAAAATAGTTCTAGCTACCTTAGGAGAGATAATAATCCTTTCACACCTTTAATAGACTATAATGATCTATGCTGCAAATGTAAGAATCTTGGGCACAAAGCTCAAGCTTGTAGGTCAGTTTTTAATAACTCTCCAAAACAAAATAAGAAGGTAGATAAGTCTATTAAGAGGAAAGAAATACCTATCAAAGTATGGAGGAAAAAGGAGAAATCAATGTTCATCCAAACTGCCTTACATGCTGAAAGTAAGAAGGATAGATGGTACATTGATAGTGGGTGCTCAAAGCACATGACAGGTGACAAGAGCAAATTCCTCTCTCTTGAACCTACTGATGAAGGAACAGTAAGATTTGGTGATAATTCAAGAAAACAAATAAAAGGAAAAGGAACACTCAGTCTAGATAATGGAAGAACAAAAACAGAAAATGTTTTGTATGTTAAGGGCCTAAAAGAAAATCTGCTAAGTGTAAGTCAACTTTGTGATCAAGGACATAGTATCACATTTCTTTCTAATACATGTGATATTAAGAAAGATGGAAAGCTGGTTGCTCAAGCTGAAAGGAAACAAAATTTGTATGTCCTAAAAGAGAAGTTGTGAAAGTTGCAATTTAGTACAAGAGGATGAGAGTTGGTTGTGGCACAAAAGGCTAGGCCATCTAAACTTTGATAATATTGTCAAAGTTAGCAAATCAAAGGCTGTGAGAGATATGCCAAGGATAACAAAACCTTCTAATATCATTTGTAGAGAGTGTCAGCTTGGAAAGCAAACAAAGTCAAGCTTTAAGTCTAAGGAGCATACTTCATCAAAACCATTAGAACTCATACATACAGATCTTTGTGGGCCAACAAAATCCAAAAGCATGAATGGAGAAAGATACTTTATGTTGCTGATTGATGACTTCTCAAGGATGACTTGGGTTGCATTCTTGAAAGAAAAATCTGAAGCTTTTGACAAATTCAAAGCTTTCAAGGAGTTGGTTGAAAATGAGGCAAATTGCAAGATAAAATGTCTTAGATCAGACCGAGGAGGAGAATTCACATCAAAAGAATTTGAAAATTTCTGCATAGAACATGGAATTAAAAGGCAATTTTCTGCAGCAAGAACCCCTCAACAAAATGGGGTTGTAGAAAGAAGAAATAGGACGGTTCAAGAAATGGCAAGGGCAATGCTAAATGAAAACAAGATAGCAGATTCCTTTTGGAAAGAAGCAATTCATACAGCAGTTTACATTCTGAATCGTGCACAAATAAGAGTGAACAATGAGAAGACACCTTATGAACTTTGGAAAGGAAGACCAACAACTGTCAAGTACTTCAAGATTTTTGGAAGCACTTGCTACATTAGAAGAGATGAAGAAGATTTGAGCAAATTTGATACAAGAGCAGATGAGGGAATCTTTCTTGGCTACTCATCAAAAAGTAAGGCATATAAATGCTACAACAAAAGAACTCACAAAATTGTTGAAAGTGCTAATGTAAAAATTGATGAAGGAAAGCAATTCAAAGAAGTTGGACAAAATGATCACCATGTTCAAACTATGAATGATGAAGACAAAGAGGATGAGGACTCCCAAGAGGAAGAAAAGGAGGAAGAGGCAAAGGAAGAAGAATCTTCACAAAAGACTCCCATGAAGACACCAAAGACACCTTCCAAGTTTGTTCAAAAGAACCATCCTGAAGATTTGATTCTTCAAGATAGATGTAGATCTACAAGAAGAATGGTGAATTACAATGAAGATTGTCATGCAGCTTTTCTATCTCAAGTTGAGCCCAAAACTTTTGAAGAAGCAAGCAAAGACAAAAGTTGGATTGATGCAATGAATGAAGAGTTGGATCAAATAGAGAAAAATGAAACTTGGGAAATTGTTCCAAGACCAAAAGATAAGAATGTAATTGGCACAAAATGGGTTTTTAGAAACAAATTAAATGAAGATGGTAAAGTCACAAGGAACAAAGCAAGGTTAGTGTGCAAAGGCTATGCACAAGTTGAAGGAGTAGACTTTGAGGAAACCTTCGCACCAGTTGCAAGGATTGAAGTAATTAGAATGTTTTTATCCTATGCAAGTCACAAAAAGTTTAAGGTTTATCAAATGGACGTCAAATCTGCTTTTCTTAATGGAGATTTAGAAGAGGAAGTTTATATTGAACAACCTGAAGGCTTCCTACTATCAGAAGACATGGATTATGTGTGCAAGTTAAAGAAAGCTCTCTATGGGCTTAAACAAGCTCCTAGAGCTTGGTACTCTAGACTTGACAAATATCTCAAAGAGCAAGGTTTCAAAAGAGGAGATGTAGACAACAATCTATATATCAAAGAAGAGGATGGACACTTATTGATTGTAGTGGTCTATGTAGATGACATCATTTTTGGTGGAGACAAGGACAGAATGTGCAAAGAATTCTCATCATGTATGCAAAAAGAATTTGAGATGTCAATGTTGGGAGAATTATCCTTCTTCCTTGGGCTGCAAATTTCACAATTAAGCAAAGGTATTTTCATCTCCCAAACCAAATATGTGAAAGAAATGTTAAAAAGGTTCAAGATGGAAGATTGCAATCCTGTTAGTACTCCTATGGTTACAGGTTGCAAGCTAAGTAAAGATGATGAATCCCAAGATGTGAATCAAACACTTTATAGATCTATGATTGGAAGTTTGTTGTATCTAACTTCTACAAGACCAGACATAATGCAAGCTGTTGGAGTTGTGGCAAGATTTCAAGCAGCACCAAAAGAGACACATGTTCATGCAGTAAAGCGTATATTCAAGTATTTGAAAGGCACAATGGAATATGGTCTGTGGTACCCTAGTAGCAATGATTTCACTCTTGAAGCATTCACAGATGCTGATTGGGCTGGTAATGTAGATGATAGAAAAAGTACAAGTGGAGGAGCCTTTTTTCTTGGAGGAAATCTAGTGTCTTGGATAAGCAAAAAACAAGAATCAGTCTCTCTATCTACAGCTGAAGCTGAATATATTGCAGCAGCAGCATGTTGCACTCAACTTTTATGGATGAGACAAACTTTAAAAGACATCAAGGTAGAGTATGATCATCCTTGCACTATATATTGTGATAATACTAGTGCAATCAATATATCCAAGAATCCAGTGATGCACTCAAGAACCAAGCACATACCTATTAAGTATCACTTTTTGAGAGAACAAGTGGGAGAAGGACAAGTGTGTTTAGAATACATAACTACAAAAGAGCAAACTGCTGATATATTTACTAAACCACTTCCAAGAGATACATTTGAATATCTAAGGGACAAATTGAGAGTTGTTCCACATCCATCAAGTTAATTGATGGAAGCATGTATTCAGGGGGAGCTACGCACAAAATCTTGTAGCTTCATGAAGCTGAAAAATTGTTAGAAGACCCCTTGCCATTGATGTCAAAGGGGGAGAAATTGGACACAGGGGGAGCAATAAGAGGATCCAGTTGCCATTATTGGAGAAGTTGCCATCAATGACAAAGGGGGAGATTGTTGGAAGTGTTGTCATTGATGTCAGAGTGCCAAAGAGTTGTCATTAATATCAAAGATATATGAACAAGATTGTTGGTGTTAGTGCCAAGTGCCAAGAATGTTACTCTAAGTTTTTCTTTTAAAACTTGCACAACACACAAAGAAAAGATATTTGCATAAATCATCAATTGAAGACAGAGTTATGAATAAGAACAAACTCAACATATTTGAAGGAAAGAATAAGCTTACTTCCAAGATCATGAGAAGATTCATCAGAAATTTGAGAGAAATTGCATGTGGCAAAGAATACAAAAACATTGTATTCAAAGTCAAAGGTCAAAGCAAAGAATGTGCCGCCATTTGGGTTGAGTCGGGACTCCATTCGGGATTTCCATTTAAGCTTATTATATGTGTTTAATTGAAGTTTTGGGAGAAGCGATGTTATTTCTTAATCGCCGCAAATAATGTACCCAACGGTGACTCAGTGCTAGAAGGATCAACTTTTAAAGTGCATCGATAAAGTAATTTATCTTATATCTAGGAACATATTATAATCCCGATGTTGATATATTTGATAGAAGATTGAAGGCAAATATTAAAAGTCTTTTGATAGAAGGCAAATATTATAGTTATCGAGACTGCTTTCAATTATAAACCGCCCTGCATTTCAGCAGAGTATATTCTGAGAGACATCATGTGTTAAGTGCTGGAGACTTAGCTGTGGTGACAAAGGTTATTTTTATGCAGATTGAAAGAGCTATATGTATGCGTAACTCTTGGTGAAAGCCATGGATTCAAGATACATTTGGTGTGCATTCAATGGCAAAGGAATCATTTGATAAAATCAGTGATTAGAAAAGATAACTAACTATTCTTACCATATAAGAAAAGCACAAGTTGATTTGTGAAGAGTTGAGTTTCGAATTGTTAAAGCGTAAAAGATATTCGTCGAGGTTAGAGATATCAAATCTTTTTACCAAAAGAAGCCGGTTAGTGGCAGTATTCAATTCTACTTCATTAAGAAGATCGCATTTCGCCCAAAAATAATCCGCCAAGATGTTTGTTGTTGCCCATCTCTTCATAGAGGTTCAATTTTAAAAGCGCGATTTGATCCAAGTTAGAAAAGAGCCACGAATTAATCTCACGATGATTTGCTAAGTGAAAGGGCGTCTTTTTCTCCAAGAGGAATGATTAAAAGAATAAAAGAAAAGAGGATTCAATGTAACGAAGAATCACATCGCTTTATCAAGAATCATTTTATAAGACATTAATTCGATGTTTACTTAAGACATATTCGTTCCCGTTCAAATTAACAATGAAAATGTTATCAAGGGAAATAAAATAGAAGAGTCGACTAAAAGCAGTGATAGAAACTTGATGCTTGTGAAAAGCGAGATTTCAAAGGTGCACAAATAGATGTGTTCTTTTATAAAGAGTGCAGCTCTTAGAAATATACATATTTGATATCCAATCATTGTTGCATGTGGTGGAGAGGTTTCAAAGTCAGAATCAGAAGCCTTTCTTCTTGTGTGGGCTGAGTGAAAGAAATTATATCACAAAGGCAGTTTGGAGGATTGGCAAGATTGCAGATCTGATTGAGGACAATTGCTTCATCCATCAAGTCAAGGTTTGGTGCCTTGCATTAGGGGTTGGTGCTCCTTGTAGGCAGGTGTCTACTAAATTTTGTAGAGGTCCAGGTGTTCCTTGTAGATTTCATTCTACTAAATCATCTAGTTGTAAATCTGTAGGTTGGTGCCTACTTAAAATTATTATTATTTCAATTAGAATTGTGTCAGCAGGGAAATTGATTCAAAATCAAATAAGTTGATTGGCACTTAAGTTTAAAGATTGAAAATAAAAAGTTTATTATTGATTCTTGATTCACCCCTCTATAGGGTAATCTTTTGTGCTCTTCAATTGGCCTTCGAGCAGTCCTTCTATAGCCTAATGCGGCTTGAAGGAGATCCTTAAGAGCACTTATGGCAAATCAAAGCAACATGGTGAAAGCACCCATCTTTGATGGGACTAATTATGCATTCTGGAATATCAAGATGGAAGCATACTTGAATGCACTTGGGTTTGATGTGTGGCAATCTGTTGTAGATGGGTATTCACCTCCAGCTACCCCTCCAACGGATCAAGCAGGAAAGAAGAGAAGTGAAGACAATGCAAAAGCTAAGCATGCTCTTCTTTGCAGCCTAACAGATTCTGAATTTACAAAAGTCATGAGGTGCAAATCAGCAAAAGAGATTTGGGACAAGCTTCAAAATATCTATGAAGGAGATGCAAAAGTTAAAAAAGCAAAGTTGCAAACTCATAGAAGAAAGTTGGAAACTCTCAAAATGGAGGATGATGAAGACATTGCTTCATATTTTCTTCGTGTTGATGAATTAGTGAATATCATGAGGGGACTTGGTGAAGAAATCAAGGATGAATTCATTATTGACAAAATTCTAAGATCTCTTTCTACAAAATTTGAGGCCAAAGTTGCAGCATTGGAAGAACTAACAAATCTAGACCAGCTGAAGAAGGATGAATTACATGGTATTCTTGCTGCCTATGAGATGAGGATTGAAGGTAAATCACCACAAAAGGAAGTCTCATTCAAAGCAACCAAAAAGGGCAAGAACAAGCATGAAGAAAAGGATGAAAAATCAAGTGATGAAGCTGAATCTTACTTCATGGGTAAACTTAAGAAAGGAAAAGGAAAATTTCCTTTTAAATGCTTCAATTGTGGAAAAGTTGGACATTGTGCTTCAAAATGTCCTCAAAATGAAAACAGCTCTAGTGAAGAAGAAAAGGAAATCAGCAATAAGGTAAAGGGAAAGAAGAATTTCAACTCAAAGAAGAAATATCAAAAACATAAGAAGAGTTTTTATTCAAAGAAAGATAGCAGCTCCTCTGAAGAACAAAGTGAAGATAGCTCAAGCAATGAGGAAGATGAAATATTGTTTATGGCTGAATGTGAAGAACAAAAAGTTGATCAAGAATGTGAAGAAGAAGAAGAAATAGATCAAGATGAAGGAGAGGAAGTAGATCTTGAAGAAGAATTGCACTATGCTTACAAGAAAAATGAAGACTTGAAGAAGAAGGCTGCCAAGTACAAGTTGAAGATCAAAGAAATAACAAATGACTTGGAGAATTCAAGCAAAACCATTGAAGATTTGAGAGCTCAAATCATGGAAGCTGAAAGAAATGAAGATGAATTGAAAAACAAACTCAATACAAAGGAGATAAAATGTGACAAGCTGGAGCAAGAGATAGCAATGCTAAAGTTGGAATTGGAGAAAGCAAAGGATCAACATTCAAAGATTGATGAAGAATCCAGCAAGCTGATTGAGCTAATGAAGGCTCAAGATTTTCTTCAAAGCAAAATAGGAAGAACTCCAAAGAAGATTTCAAGACTCTCTCAAACCAAGGAGAAGAAGATTGGATAAGTGCTGATTCTAAAAGAAGATTGAATAGTAGGCACTTCTATGCATTTAATGGTTATTGTTTTGTATGTAACAAATTTGGGCACAAAGCCTTAAATTGTAAAAATAAAGTGAAAAATAGTTCTAGCTACCTTAGGAGAGATAATAATCCTTTCACACCTTTAATAGACTATAATGATCTATGCTACAAATGTAAAAATCTTGGGCACAAAGCTCAAGCTTGTAGGTCAGTTTTTAATAACTCTCTAAAACAAAACAAGAAGGTAGATAAGTCTATTAAGAGGAAAGAAATACCTATCAAAGTATGGAGGAAAAAGGAGAAATCAATGTTCATCCAAACTGCCTTACATGCTGAAAGTAAGAAGGATAGATGGTACATTGATAGTGGGTGCTCAAAGTACATGACAGGTGACAAGAGCAAATTCATCTCTCTTGAACCTACTGATGAAGGAACGGTAAGATTTGGTGATAATTCAAGAAAACAAATAAAAGGAAAAGGAACACTCAGTCTAGATAATGGAAGAACAAAAACAGAAAATGTTTTGTATGTTAAGGGCCTAAAAGAAAATCTTCTAAGTGTAAGTCAACTTTGTGATCAAGGACATAGTATCACATTTCTTTCTAATACATGTGATATTAAGAAAGATGGAAAGCTGGTTGCTCAAGCTGAAAGGAAACAAAATTTGTATGTCCTAAAAGAGATAAGTTGTGAAAGTTGCAATTTAGTACAAGAGGATGAGAGTTGGTTGTGGCACAAAAGGCTAGGCCATCTAAACTTTGATAATATTGTCAAAGTTAGCAAATCAAATGCTGTGAGAGATATGCCAAGGATAACAAAACCTTCTAATATCATTTGTAGAGAGTGTCAGCTTGGAAAGCAAACAAAGTCAAGTTTTAAGTCTAAGGAGCATACTTCATCAAAACCATTAGAACTCATACATACAGATCTTTGTGGGCCAACAAAATCCAAAAGCATGAATGGAGAAAGATACTTTATGTTGCTAATTGATGACTTCTCAAGGATGACTTGGGTTGCATTCTTGAAAGAAAAATCTGAAGCTTTTGATAAATTCAAAGCTTTTAAGGAGCTGGTTGAAAATGAAGCAAACTGCAAGATAAAATGCCTTAGATCAGACCGAGGAGGAGAATTCACATCAAAAGAATTTGAAAATTTCTGCATAGAACATGGAATTAAAAGGCAATTTTCTGCAGCTAGAACCGCTCAACAAAATGGGGTTGTAGAAAGGAAAAATAGGACGGTTCAAGAAATGGCAAGAGCAATGCTAAATGAAACCAAGATAGCAGATTCCTTTTGGAAGGAAGCAATTCATACAGCAGTTTACATTCTGAATCGTGCACAAATAAGAGTGAACAATGAGAAGACACCTCATGAACTTTGGAAAGGAAGACCAGCAACTGTCAAGTACTTCAAGATTTTTGGAAGCACTTGCTACATTAGAAGAGATGATGAAGATTTGAGCAAATTTGACACAAGAGCAGATGAGGGAATCTTTCTTGGCTACTCATCAAAAAGTAAGGCATATAGATGCTACAACAAAAGAACTCACAAAATTGTTGAAAGTGCTAATGTAAGAATTGATGAAGGAAAGCAATTCAAAGAAGTTGGACAAAGTGATCACCATGTTCAAACTATGAATGAAGAAGACAAAGATGATGAGGACTCCCAAGAGGAAGAAAAAGAGGAAGAAGCAAAAGAAGGAGAATCTTCACAAAAGACTCCCATGAAGATACCAAAGACACCTTCCAAGTTTGTTCAAAAGAACCATCCTGAAGAATTGATTCTTCAAGATAGATGTAGATCTACAAGGAGAATGGTGAATTACAATGAAGATTGTCATGCAGCTTTTCTATCTCAAGTTGAGCCTAAAACTTTTGAAGAAGCAAGCAAAGACAAAAGTTGGATTGATGCAATGAATGAAGAATTGGACCAAATAGAGAAAAATGAAACTTGGGAAATTGTTCCAAGACCAAAAGATAAGAATGTAATTGGCACAAAATGGGTGTTTAGAAACAAATTAAATGAAGATGGTCATGTCACAAGGAACAAAGCAAGGTTAGTATGCAAAGGCTGTGCACAAGTTGAAGGAGTAGACTTTGAGGAAACTTTCGCACCAGTTGCAAGGATTGAAGCAATTAGAATGTTTTTATCCTATGCAAGTCACAAAAAGTTTAAGGTTTACCAAATGGACGTCAAATCTGCTTTTCTTAATGGAGATTTAGAAGAGGAAGTTTATATTGAACAACCTGAAGGCTTCCTACTATCAGAAGACATGGATTATGTGTGCAAGTTAAAGAAAGCTCTCTATGGGCTTAAACAAGCTCCTAGAGCTTGGTATTCTAGACTTGACAAATATCTCAAAGAGCAAGGTTTCAAAAGAGGAGATGTAGACAGCAATCTATACATCAAAGAAGAGGATGGACACTTATTGATTGTAGTGGTCTATGTAGATGACATCATTTTTGGTGGAGACAAGGACAGAATGTGCAAAGAATTTTCATCATGTATGCAAAAAGAATTTGAGATGTCAATGTTGGGAGAATTATCCTTCTTCCTTGGGCTGCAAATTTCACAATTAAGCAAAGGTATTTTCATCTCCCAAACCAAATATGTGAAAGAAATGTTAAAAAGGTTTAGGATGGAAGATTGCAATCCTGTTAGTGCTCCTATGGTTACAGGTTGCAAGCTAAGCAAAGATGATGAATCCCAAGATGTGAATCAAACACTTTATAGATCTATGATTGGAAGTTTGTTGTATCTAACTTCTACAAGACCAGACATAATGCAAGCTGTTGGAGTTGTGGCAAGATTTCAAGCAGCACCAAAAGAGACACATGTTCATGCAGTAAAGCGTATATTCAAGTATTTGAAAGGCACAATGGAATATGGTCTATGGTACCCTAGTAGCAATGATTTTACTCTTGAAGCATTCACAGATGCTGATTGGGCTGGCAATGTGGATGACAGAAAAAGTACAAGTGGAGGAGCCTTTTTTTCTTGGAGGAAATCTAGTGTCGTGGATAAGCAAAAAACAAGAATCTGTCTCTCTATCTACAGCAGAAGCTGAATATATTGCAGCAGCAGCATGTTGCACTCAACTTTTATGGATGAGACAAACTTTAAAAGACATCAAGGTAGAGTATGATCATCCTTGCACTATATATTGTGATAATACTAGTGCAATCAATATATCCAAGAATCCAGTGATGCACTCAAGAACCAAGCACATACCTATTAAGTATCACTTTTTGAGAGAACAAGTGGGAGAAGGACAAGTGTGTTTAGAATACATAACTACAAAAGAGCAAACTGCTGATATATTTACTAAACCACTTCCAAGAGATACATTTGAATACCTAAGGGACAAATTAGGAGTTGTTCCACATCCATCAAGTTAATGGAAGCATGTATTCAGGGGGAGCTACACACATAATCTAGTAGCTTCATGGAGCTGAAATATTGGTAGAAGACCCCTTGCCATTGATGTCAAAGGGGGAGAAGTTGGACACAGGGGGAGTAAAAAGGAGAATCAAGTTGCCATCAATGACAAAGGGGGAGATTGTTGGAAGTGTTGTCATTGATGTCAGAGTGCCAAAGAGTTGTCATTAATATCAAAGATATATGAACAAGATTGTTGGTGTTAGTGCCAAGTGCCAAGAATGTTACTCTAAGTTTTTCTTTTAAAACTTGCACAACACACAAAGAAAAGATATTTGCATAAATCATCAGTTGAAGACAGAGTTATGAAGAAGAACAAATTCAACATATTTGAAGGAAAGAATAAGCTTACTTTCAAGATCATGAGAAGATTCATCAAGAGTGAGAGAAATTGCATGTGTAAAGAATACAAAAGCTCTTGTATTCAAAGTCAAAGGTCAAAGCAAAGAATGTGCGCATGAAATTTAGGGTTTGAGTGGGACTCCATTAGGAGTTTCCATTTTAAGCTTATTATATGTGTTTAATTGAGTTTTGGGAGAAGCTGATGTTGCATCCACTCACTTGTCGCGCAAATAATGTACTCAAAGGTGACTCAGAAGGATCCAACTTTTAAAGTGCATCGATAAAGTAATTTGTCTTATATCTAGGAACATATTATAATGTGATCATTTGATATATTTGATAGAAGATTGAAGGCAAATATTAAAAGTCGTCGAAGAGCCAAATATTATAGTTATGGACCTTTCAATTATAAACTAGCCCTCTGCATTTCCGCCATTTATTACGAGAAGACATCAGTAGTGCTTTCGTGAGACTTAACGTGAGTGACAAAGGTTATTTTATGCAGGTAGAAGCGACTATATGTCCAATACGCCAACTCTTGGTGAAAGCCTACATGGATTCAAAGATACACATTTGGTGTGCATTCAATGACGTAGGAATCATTGATAAAATCCAGTGATTAGAAAAGATAACTAACTATTCTTACCATATGAAAAGCACAAGTTGATTTGTGAAGAGTTGCGGGTTTATCAGAATTGTTAAGCATTAAAGATATTAGATCAGAGTTGAATATCAATCTTTTTACAAAAGCCCGGTTGCGTGACGTATTCAATTCTACTTCATTAAGAAGATAAACGACTCTTAAAAATAATCCGCAAGATGTTTATTGATGCCCATCTCTTCATGAAGGTTCAATTTTAAAAGGCACGATTTAGTCAAAGTTGAAAAGGCACGAATTAATCTCTGATGATTTGCTAAGTGAAAGGACGTCGTTTTTCTCAAGAGGAATGATTAAAATAAAGAAAAGAGGATTCAATGTAACCTGAAGAATCACATCTTTATCAAGAATCATTTTTTATAAGACATTAATTCGATCTGTTGCTTAAGACATATTCATTGGAGTCTTAATTAACAATGAAAATGTTATCAAGGGAAATAAAATAGAAAGAGAGTCATTCATGATGATATAAACAAATCTTGTGAAAAGCTGATTTCCAAAAGGTGCACAAATAGATGTGTTCTTTTATAAGGAAGATGCAGCTCTTGAGAAACATACATATTTGATATCCAAATCATTGTTGCATGTGTGGTTGAGAAGTTCAAGAAGTCAGAATCAGAAGCCTTTCTTCTTGTGTGGGCTGAGTGAGAGAAGTTATATCACAAAGGCAGATTGGAGAATTGGCAGATTGCAGATCTGATTGAGGACAATTGCTTCATCCATCAAGTCAAGGTTTGGTGCCTTGCATTAGGGGTTGGTGCTCCTTGTAGGCAGGTGTCTACTAAAATCTGTAGAGGTTTAGGTGTTCCTTGTAGATTTCATTCTACTAAATCATCTAGTTGTAAATCTGTAGGTTGGTGCCTACTTAAAAATTATTATTTCAATAAAATTGTGTCAACTTGGGGAAATTGATTCAAATCAAATAGGTTGATTGTAGCAAGTTTAAAAGATTGAAAATAAAAAGTTTTATTATTGATTTACTGATTCACCCCCCCCCCTCTCAGTAAATCTTTTGTGCTCTTCAATTGGTATCAGAGCAAGGTCCTTCTTGAAAGCTTAATCGCTTGAAGGAGATCCTTAAGAGCACTTATGGCAAATCAAAGCAACATGGTGAAAGCACCCATCTTTGATGG
Source organism: Sequoia sempervirens (assembly GCA_007258455.2). Taxonomy (NCBI): domain Eukaryota; kingdom Viridiplantae; phylum Streptophyta; class Pinopsida; order Cupressales; family Cupressaceae; genus Sequoia; species Sequoia sempervirens. The sequence continues at coordinate 23,130 of VDFB02010628.1, forward strand.
GACTAATTATGCATTCTGGAATATCAAGATGGAAGCATACTTGAATGCACTTGGGTTTGATGTGTGGCAATCTGTTGTAGATGGGTATTCACCTCCAGCTACCCCTCCAACGGATCAAGCAGGAAAGAAGAGAAGTGAA
>VDFB02010629.1:0-29590 GCA_007258455.2 Sequoia sempervirens
AGATATGATGGGGTCGTAGCTTGGACCTATGATCATCTAAGAGGATATGATCCAAGCATAATCTAGCATGCTATAGACTTGGCTAAAGGCTCAAAGCATTTCTGATAGACACAAAGGTTGGTCAATCCAAAATTCAAAGCATTGATTGCACAAGAGCTCACCAAATTAATTGAATCAAGGATCAGATACCCAATCAAATATTCCACCTAGGTTTCTAATCTTGTACCAATGTGAAAAAAGAATGGCGATATTCAACTCTACATGGATTTCAGGGATTTGAACAAAGCTTCACTAAAAGATCACTACCCTTTGCCCTGAATGGAGCAGATTCTATAGATTGTATCCAAATCGGAGATGTTATCATTTGTTGATGGTTTTTTCGAGTTATAACTAGGTCTATGTAAAGGAAGAAGACCAACATAAAACAACATTCACTACCAAGTGGGGAACGTTCACATACTCAAAGATGCTCCTTAGGCTCTCCAATGCTGGTGCGACCTTTCAACGAGCAATGGATATCACTTTCAAGGGGTTGATTAATCAAATTATCTTAATATATCTGAATGACCTAACAATTTTTCAAAATCAAAGGATGATAACTTTGATCATCTAGAAAAATTCTTCCAGAAATTCCAATAGTTTGGGATTTCCTTAAATTCCAAGAAATGTGTTTTTGGAGTTCCCCAAGGAAAGCTACTCAGTTTTGTGGTAACAATGGAAGGAAAAGCTATAGATCCCGAAAGGGTAAAAACAATAATGGAGCTACCACTACCAGTCAACTAGAAGGGGTTATAGTATTTTTTGGGGAAGATTAATTTCCTCAGCTAGTTCATTTAACACTTCACAGGCATCACAAGACCTATCACATTGATGTTAAAGAAGAATCTAGTGTTCAAATGGACTCCAAAAGGAAAGATGACTTTCGAGTGAATAAAGGCAGCCATCTTCACAACCCCATAGTTAGCTAACCCAAAATTATCCAAAGATTTCCTTCTCTACATCTATAGTAGCCAACACAGCATATCTTTGATGCTAACTCTGAAAGACGAAGACAATAGCAAGGAACATCCCATTGCATTCCACTCTAGGACTCTCAAAGGATATGAGGCTAGGTACAATTTTGTTGAGAAACAAGCTTTTTCTATTGTTAAAATCCTCAAGAAATTTTTCCACCTAGTATGAGCCAACAAAATCACCATCCTCATTGCCCATCCCAGTGTTCATATCACTGAAGGAAAAATAACTGAAAAGAAGACCAACTGCATTACCAAGATCCTACAATACGATGTAGACATTCGACAAGTTGGTTTGGGGAAGAGTTCTTTGTGAATACCTTGTGCAAGAATTAAGCTCCATGGCAAAGGAAGAAACCGATCAGGCCTATACAAATCATTTTGATTCTGACGAGTCATGGGTGATGGACCAGACACGATATATGCAAAAGGGGTAGTACCCAACCAAGATTCCACCTCAAAAAATATGCTACTACCAACTTCAAGGAACCAAGTATATACTTATTAAGGGGATTTTGTTTTAAAAAAATTATGATGGCATCCTGCTCCATTGTTGAGATAAGCCACAAGAGGAAAAGATTTTAAATGAATTCCATAGCAGTCTTGAGGGAAGACATTTCTCCACCAAAAATACTAATCTAAAGATAATGTGGGTAGGATATTACTGGTCTTCCATATTTTTCGAGGTGTACCACATGGTGCAAAAATGCACTCAGTTCCAATATTTCATTAGCAAGCAGAAGAACTCTACCATGCCATTGAGCCTGATCGTAACTAAAGAACCCTTTGGTCAATGGGGTTTGGATTTTGTTGAGATGATACATTCTATCTCCAGTGCTGGCCATAAGTGGATGCTTATGACAACCGATTATTTCAAAATATGGATAGAGCCCGTTGCCCTAAAAAATGCTACAGAAATTGAAATTGTCAATTTTCTTGAGGAGCTGGTAGCAAGGTTTGGTTCGCCAAAAACTATCATATTTGATAATGCACAAAATTTTGTTGTTTTTGGGATGTCGTACATCACTCCCAAGCATGGGCTCTACCTCAAGACTTTATTAAATTATTACCCACAAGGAAATGGGTTAGCATAATCAACCAACAAGAACCTAATTAGGTTAATTAAGTGCATTGGGCCAGAACGCCAAAAGGAATGGCACAAGCACCTACGAGCCACTCTATGGGACAAAAAAATTACACCCAAACAAATCTTGAAGGAATCTCCCTATGAATTAGTGTATGGAAAGGAGGTAGCTTTACTTGTCTCTATAGAGATTCTAACATTGCAACTGTTAAAGGCCATGGAAATAAAAGAAAGTAGCGGAATGGAAGTGAGATTGGTAGAACTCCTGAGTCTTGAGGAAAAAATGGAAAGCATGTATGATGCCATGATCAGGCACCAGTAGATAGTAAAATGATGGTTTGATAAAAGGCCTCCAATCTAGATTCCTGGGAGGGAAGCTTGGTGCTAAAGTATGATGAGCACTATGGAAGGCCCTGTTTTGCATTCACACATGCAAAGAAAAGAAAACATATGAGCTAGAAGACATAGATGGAAACATTCTAGATATATTGGTAAATGGTATTTCTCTAAAATTGTTCTATTAAAACATACAAGTTCTTTTAAAAACATTCATAGTTATGTACCATATGTAATTTTTTTGTAGAATATGATATTTTGTGAATAAGCCATGATAATAGCAAGAGAATAAGCATAAAATTATTGTATTATATTCATTGAAATATTTACTATAATACAAGTCTGAAGCTCTGAGAGAAGCTTGAATCCTTCTCATGCAAACCCAAAAAGAGTTACACTACAAAATGAAAAAAGGGAGGCAACGTGCAAAAGTAGCAAATTTGAAGCCTTCATTTGACACTAAGTAGTCAAAAAGACATTTCTTTGGGTTTTTATTCAACAGGGTGGTAAGGGGGTTTGACACATAGCATAAGCACACTCGGCATGACATGGACCTCACTCCTCATCACCATGGTTATACACCAGAAATTCAAAGTGATTTTTCTAGTCAAGCCCAAGAATGTGCTCCATGCCATACTGCCTCAATAGGAAGGAGACTGCAGGTCAGGGTAGCAAGTGATACCTCTCAAGTTCCATCATATGAAATTTGGTAAGGAGGGTTAACCAGGGAACATCCTCCCCATAATCAACATGCTTGTGAAGGTCCATGGCACTTAGAATGCCACCACCAATGATAGACACTTGCACAATCTCACCGAGCCCATCCAAATATGCAGAATCGAGTGTGGCGTTGAACAGTTTGATTATCCATTGCTTCAAGACTTCCAAATCAAGTAGGGAGACCAAGAATCAGGAGACAGCATTGGAGTTGCACTATGGTTGGTTTTCATCCTTCACGTAGTCCTTGTCGAGCACCCATTTGAATGCCATAATAGTGGGCTAGTCATTCTTCTTCACCAAGCACTTAATTTTGTCACTGCTAACCTCACCCACGAAGGAATATTGTGGACTTCATGGTAAGATCTGAATAGGGGTACCTATGCAAGAATTCATAGCAACAAACAAGCTAAGGCTAGTGGAATGAAGGATACAATAGGGAAATATTAATAACTAAAGAGCTAATTCAAGTGAATTTTTTGCTAAGGTGGTATAGCTATTTACAGAAAAGGTGCACCAATGAGCTCAATGGATGGAAAATCCATCTCCTACTAGAAGGTAATGGAGAAAATATCAAAGCAATCGAAGGGTGAGAGATGAATCATACGAAAAATCTGGCACCAAGCCTTGAGAAATAAATTTGGGCATTGGGAGTAAATGCTCGTGTGTACCGATTACCACCATGTGTCCATTATCGTCATTAATGTCAGCTTGCTTGTTTATATGAAAATACATTGATTAATGCGCTAACCTCTGAAAAATTAAATATGCAAGTCTTTTTGAAGTACCTTACACCACTTAAAGCATACTTCCCATGGCTAAAAACACGCTTTCCAATACATAAAGCTTATTTGTGAAAAAGGTAGCGAGGGGAATGTACTAATTACATTCTCGTGGTGAAGTTGGAATTCATGAGGGATATGGATCCCTAATCCACATGTATCACCTCATTAGCAGCATTTAGTAAGTTGATGGTAACGGTAGCACCTTACTGCATGTACCTGTAGGAAAATTAAATACACACAAAAGCAATTTTTTGCTAAGTAATAAAGACAAAAAACAACCATTGCTATGAAGAAGCTCTCTATAATTTTTTCAACACAACAATGGTGGAAGCATCATCTTCTAGTCGACAAGTTGGATCTCCGTCTAAAAGACTAGGCTACGCCAACATTTTTAGTAGGGATTTGTTTGCTAATGCCCCAACATCGGAAGAGCAGCATTTTTCCCATACCAAAACTATACAGATAGGTGAACATATTAAGAAAGAAGCCATTCTAGATCTCACAGACAACATTTTTGACCCAAAGTTGGTGGAAAACCCTAAAATCATTAGGGAGGTGGCATTACAAAGAATGGTCAAATATGGGGGAACCAAAGGTTTTGCATCATGGCTTTGGAATTGTGGTTTTCCACAATTCATGTTGCCCATTGTAGACTCATGTCTAGAGCTGGTGGACACATGTGCTAAGAGGTTTGACAAATAAGCAAGGGTTATAATCAGCAACAAGATAAGGGTTACAATCAGTGCAGTATCCATCTGGGATATGTTATGTATCCTTGCAATCTGGGGTGCCAAAATATTTGAGCACAAAATAATGGAAGAGTTCTAGAGTACCAAAACAAATTAGTTGAATTTTTATGAGGATGAAACAGAGGAGCAGAAGATAGAAGGAAATCAGCTCCTCTTCCCTCTGTCATACAGGAAGTTCAAACCAAATGTACAGGTTGTTTTATCAATGTTTGCCTATATCTACGGCCATGAAAATGATGAAAGGGTTTATGCTTTCTAGTCGGGCTTGGCTTTCATGCTCAAGAGGGAAAAAATCCAAAAATATTTCAATTTTGTTGAAATAATAGTTGAAAAGATGTTGGAAGTATTGGAAAACTATGGCACTGAGTGTAAATTTAGGTATTCTTCTTTTCTAGCACATTTGATCTTGCATCAAAACTTTGAATTTCTCGAAAGGAATTTGTTGCTATTTAAGTTTGATGTAAGGGGTTCATACTAGCTAATTTGATCTGGACCCATGTGCTTTCAAATACATGGGATTATTACTAGTTTGTGGATTAATTCATAAGGCCAATGCTCATAGATTTGTTCCCATGTCCTTCAAGCCATTTTTCCCTTAAAGTCTTGCAATGAATGGAAGGCTCACAAACCCCAATGGATTATTTTCTCGGAGCTAAGTTTACCTTCATTAAATTCTAGGGTTTTGTTGAGGAGCCTTTTAGGCTCCCTAAATTTGTAACGGATAGGATTTTCGCTTTGGAGGCATGTCGTTAGGCAACCTATTGCCAACAAAGCCTATGGCACTAGAAGGCACAAGACAATGATTTACCTGATTCCCCTCACCATTGCCAATAGTCAGGTGGGTATGTGCAGGATCATGATGGGACAAAAAGTGGCAATATGATGGGCCAAAAAGTGGCAATATGATGGGTATGTGGCTGACGACTTTTTTTTACCCAAAATTGATGAAATGAAAAGGGTTTTAAAAGAGATTATCAGCTTTCCACCAATATAAATTATGCTTTACTTTGAATTTAATAAATAATTATTATTCATTTTCTATTTGAATCATGACTAAAGTCCTGTTGATAGGATGATTGAAAAACATCTATAGCTTCCAAATGGTATAACATTTTTTGAATCAAAACATGTGTCACATTTTATGCTTTGCATACTATAGGATTAAAAAAAAAATGAATTTCATGAAGTTTTGACCATGTTAAGGTGGTCAGACATATGAGATTTATTATTTTTTAAAAAATTGTAATAAAAAATCATAATTAATTATTTACTTGGAAAAAAATTACAAAAAAATGTGCATCACATCGGGACATGAGTCCTCTACTTATATCTAAAATCTTATAAAAAATTATTATCATTTTATTGTGGTTAGGGTGGTCAGACATACACCTACTTCTTATTTTTTCCCTGAAATTTAAGTACTACTGCATTGAAATTTCAAATTTTCCCCAAATAGATTTTTTTTAAATAAACCTAGTAGTTTAGAAACTACATTCAATTTTCTACAGATTCTATTCTTACATATTTTTGAAATAATATAGATAACTTATTCAAATTTTTATGTCAAGTTGCTTAACTCTAATTTTTCTAAATTTTTTGTCACTTAAGGGCTTTCTTTTTCCATGATGATCCTGCACATACCCAGGTAACACCAGTGAAAAGAAATGGGTAGGAGGCGCTTACAAATAAATTGGCTTGCTTGGGCCTAGTCCTCACTTGCGATGCATGGAGCTAAAACCCAAGAAGGCACCTCCTGATTGTAAGGCATGAGAGGCGAGAGTACTTTAAATCAAGAATGAACCCGACTGAGGAGAATTCAGAGTTCTACATTGACTTAAGCTTTATACCATTCAACTGGCCACAATGACTTGAATTTTATGTCAAGACGACGGAGTACCAGCAAAGCATCCTGATAGGAAAGTCCCTCAATATGCAACTGAAGCGCCTAGGATGCTTGAAAAGAAAGAAATCAGATTTCTAGAGGTACTGACAGGAAATAAAATGTCTCGGTGCCATTTATGGAGATTTTTAGCCACATGATGAGAAGTTCGACCAAATTGATGACAAGGAGACCAACACGGATGATAGTAATCCTGAGTCTAATCAGGAGATTGAACCAGAAGAGCTTTCGTTCTACACTTTCTACCCTCAAGATCCCAACACAAGAAAAGGGATGGGAAAGGAGTTGAAAAAGAAGGATTCACAGGTCACATCTTCCATCAGCGCCCAAGGGAAAGGAAAAAGGACCCAACGGTCCCCAAAGAGGCCTGTTGTGGCTATCGAAGCCCAAGTCTTGGTAGGATCGGTTGCCAAGGGATTTGAATCTTCTAGTTCAACCCATATAAAAAGTAGATGAGTCTAGGACTAGGTGGAATCAGTGCATCAAGAAGAGGAGACGGAGAGGCGGAGTCCTCTCCGCCAACACATTTGGCTTCAACGGCCCAAGAAAGTTTTGCTCATGCTCTTCTATTTGATTTTGCATCTTTGGTTGTCCCTCTACCCTCATCTATTGAAAAGAGTCCTCTATCCATGGATTTTGATCTCTTCATTCTGAATGAACCCCTAGCCATATTCAACAATGAATCTCATGAAGAAACCCTGCGCACTGAGTGAGCATCATCTGCTTCAGTCGCAATTGATTCCTTAATCAACCTATCAAGGGCCCCCATTGAAAATATTGAAGTGTCCATGTTGCCAGTTTCACGAAACCCATCGGCTTCTAAGAAAATGTCTCTCTTTCCACCCACTTCCCCTTTCACTCTGATGGGTGTTCACCCCTCTTAGTTTTCATATGGAATCTCACCTTTTTCCATGATAATGCTCCCCTTCGCCTCTTCACAATCTCATATAGCCAAGGATTCTCCTTCTATCACCCTTTTTAGTCTCCCTCCAGGTGCTTATTGTAACTAAGGGTTATTTTTAGGTAAAGATTAAGCTTAGCAAATCAATGAAGACAATAAACCCAAAGAGATTACAAAATAGAATGAAAGCTAAAATAAAGAACAATTATACCTGCTAATCGTCGACACCTCCATGATTCACTTTTGTAACACCTTCTAGCTTGATGGCTGATGTGTTGCCCTCAGATTCAACGTGTGAACAATCTGGAAATACAAGTCTAAGTCCTACACCAATCTTTTGAAGGATTTGAACAAATGTCTAAATGCCTAATGTCTATGACAATATGAGTGAAATGCCTATGCCTAAATATGCCAGAATAATAATATAATTCATGAACATGTAATGTCTCTGTTTAATCGAAAAATGAGAGGAAAATGGCATTTTATAGAAAATGTCATTTTGAATAGATGGGTGAGATTGACTTCTGACGGAGACCTAAAATCAGAGGCCCAGATTAAATCTGATAATCCCTAATCAGGGTTAGGGAAAATTCATTAATCGAGTGGTCGAGATGCCATCTGAGAGAATCGAATCGGCGGTGGAGAATAAATGAGGAAATTAATTCAAAAATAAAGATTTTCGAAAAAGAAGAAGATAAAGACTGAACTGAAGATCACTTGGAAAATCAAGAATCTGCCCGATTACTTGATTTTTGGAGGAAAGTTACCATTTTGAATTAAATTAATTCAAAATATGGATTTTGTGAAATAATAAATAATCAATTTTCAGATTATTTAATTTAGCAGATAAGATTAATTAATTAAATAAATTAATCAATTCATTTAATTATGACAATTAGTGACATATTAAATAAATAAATAAAACTTATTTATTTAATAATCAGGAAGAAATGACTGAAGGACGGTAATTAAATAAATTCATAAATTTATTTAATTAGGGGAAGACTTAGATAATTAATGACATATTTAATAAATAAATAAGATTTATTTATTTAATAATCATGAAGAATAAAGGACATGAATTATTTAATCAATAGTCAAATGTGGACCAAAGACAATTAAATGTCATAATTATGCTAGGACGAAAGTGGTAAAAATGAAGCTTGCAGGCCTAGGTCTTTTTTAGGTGTCTACATTTTTCCCCTCTTTGTCATAATGTTGCTTGTCGCATTGTGACAAAGAAAATAAATTGAAAATATGCCCTAGTGCAAAATAAGATGAGGAAGAATGACGAGGAGGGTTGCGGTATGCCCCCTCGAGAGGACAAAAAGGTTCCAAGAACACGGGTGTGCTATCGAAATTGATGAGAAGACTTAGAATATGAAGAGACAAAGGAATGTTAGTGCAAAAGATATGGATGATGAAGATACAGACTAGATGAAAGAATCCTTCAAAACTTGCAGTAGGACTTTAATATTTATTGCTCTTAATCGTCATTGGGCGGTAAAATGACACAAATGGACAACAAACACCATGATATGACATAGACGAAGGTGTGCAAAGTCATCCACTTGAAAAACAGATAGTCACAGACAAGGAATGTCCTAACTCATACTAAGGGTCATGTTGCCCCAGTCTTTTTGTCGAGACAATCCACAAATAGCAGTCAAAGAAAATAAAATAGGCCAAGAGACGTCATCGTAGCTCTAAGACGTCATTGTACCTCTAAATCCTTCATGGGACATCCTCGAGGTAGCTAGTAACATGACCAAAAAGACAAGACAGTAAAAATATAAGACAAAATAGCCAAGATAGTCAAAAGATAAGACAAGATAGACTAGAAAGATTAACAACCATTTTATCTTGTTTTCCAATGTTTGTTTGCCAAAGATTGATTTCTTGTCACTTTGACAGATTTGACAGTTTAAGAGTTTTGCCAATTTGGCAGTGTTGACAGTTTGACGGGGCCTATTGTCAGGAAGGACACATCCTGAAAAAGGCAAAGGGCATTTTTACGAGGTCCAAATCTGAGAAGGACACATTTTGAAGAGGACTAAAGAGTGAGGAGATTAACATTTTTTTGACTAATATGTTTTGGTAGGTTGACTGATGTTGACTATATGATTGATTGGACTGTGCTGTCTAATTTTGACCAATTTTGACATTGACGTTTCAAGTGACTTTCTTGTATCTGAGTTTGACTATGCCTGACTTATTTGACTGATGTGACGATTGTGACAAATGTCATGATTTTATTTGGACCAACCTAAAAGGATTGAACTAATGTCTTGGGGACTCATCGACTGATGGCCTTGCCTACGTAGCAAATGCGCAGAGACAACATAGTTCGACTATGACATGGACTGACTAACATGATTGACTTTGACTCCATTTTTAGGATTTTGACATTGATTTGGATGTTTTTATGTTTTTCTATAGGACGTTTTATGATTTTTAGGTCTTTCTTTAGGACATTTTATGATGTTTTTGGTCTCTCTTCAGGACATTTTATGATGTTTTTGTCTTTTTGTTGTTTTATGATTTTTTTGGATTTTGACGTTTGAGAGGATCATGATAAATGCATATGATTGATGCCTACACATGAGAATCCAAGGAAAAACATGATTGTGCCCCTAGTCAAGCTAAATACCAATTGACAAGTGATGACAACGTTGTTTGACATGGGAAGGATGCATCCTGAAACAACGTGAGGATGATGATGATAATGTGACGAAAGTATGGAGGTCTACAGCCGGGCCAAGAATGCAGTCAAGTAAAATTTCAGATAATGTGCTTGTATGGATTAGACTCGTTGCATTTGGAATGACTTGGTTAGGAATAAATGGGATGATGATTATCCTTAGACCGTTTGACAAGGGAAAGCCAAGATAGGTGACAGGCATGAAAGGATAGGGGGTGGCCTTGGTAAAAGATGGGAGACATGAGACTAATGGAATAGTCATATGATTTTCAAGGACTATGTCGTATAAGGACAATAAGACTATGACGGTCAATGACATGATGTTTCATGAATCGTGTATGACCGAAGGATAGACATGTCAAGAGTTTTCCCAAAGAATGATTTATGTGTGCCATTTTTATGTCAAGACCAAGGTAAGTGGGAAAAATGAGTGGAAATGATAGGGCTTAGATGGACATCAATGTCATGAGGAAGGCGTGGGAAAATGAGATGACTTGCCCCCAAGTATAAAATTCTACATAGACAATTTATTTCACACATGACACATGTTTGCCAGGTTTTCATCATGGTACTTATCCAGGGCGCCTGTTTGCCAAGTTTTCACCATGGGACGAATTTTCCTTTTTACTATTTTCTTGACTTTTTGATTTTTTTGGTGTCACCAAGATGCCTATTTTATAGGTTTTCATCAGGGTGACAATTTTTTAATTGTTCAATTATTTTATTTTTTTTGTATTTATGATTTTGTGGATACCTAGATGCTTTAGATGACCACTAACTATTCTGAATCCATTGACAGTGCCGATGTAGAGACTGGTGCCATGATATGCCAGTAATGACCTTGTTGAACGAGTTATCTTGTCAGGATTGTAGCGCTTGTATACAACTGATCGATGTCATTGTGGTCCTTTTTGATACTAGAGTTGGCCTTATTAGAATACGCACATCATGATAGAGTGTCATGAGAGTCCTTGCGGTAAAGAGTTGCTGCCAAGATGTGACGGATTTGTGACATGGGATCATTGGACTTTAGGTGAGATGTAGGGTTATGATGAATGATGGTAGATGTGGAAAGATTGATTGGACATTTGGATAAATGAATTTTTATTTTCCAAACTTGGGATGGTGGATGACGGATTTTGGAGGGATGGTGTTTGGAACCAACACTTTTATATGCCTTGATTGATGACCATTTTGAAGGAGGTGGACATGTGTTATATGTGGGAGTCCTCTTGTCTTGTGGCTCCACATTGTGATTGACTTTTGTATTTGACTTGGTCTCTTTGTTTGATCCATCTTTCTTTTGGATCCATTTTAATTTCATTTGTCCACTTGTCCTTTTGTTTGATTCAATGGCCTTTGACATTTGATTTTGATCTTTTGACTAGTAAGACTTTTGTTTTTGTTGGTTCCAAAGGGAAGGTTTATTTATGATGGAATGACGGTTCATGGTGTGGGTGGAGGGGGTGTTGGTAGCAATCTTATGACAAGGATTTCTCATGGATTCCATTTTGACATTTGTATCTGACAAATTTTCCCCAGTATCGAGGAGGTACCACTGACATCATTTGATTTACTAACTGAGGAATAACCAAGACCTTGATGTCTATAATTTTCCTGAAGCTGTATTGTTTCTCGAATTCCTTGCTTGTGTATTCCTAGTCCTTTTCCTTGATATTGCATGCTTTGATAGATTCTATTTATGATGGGGTATTTGTTGTTTTGAAAGCAAGATGCTAACCCATCATTAGGTATGTGGATACTGTCACTTGTAATATTTTTTTTTGCAAGAAAGCCTGCTTTGACAAAGATAGATGACCCTAGTTGATAAAGTGTTTTAGCTTCATTGTCATGTTGGACATATTCCTGACCGATATCTTTGGTCTGATTGTGTGACATGTCAGGTTTAGATGATTTTGTTGGTGCTTCCAAGGCAATGTCGAAGCCATCATTATGTTTAGTGTCATAGATTCCAATGATTTTAGCTATAACTTGATCATATGCAAGCATGTCCCTAGTGGAAGATTCTTGTCTTGGAGGAATATCATCTATGTGTCCCATGGATGCAAGTGTCTCATCGTGGGAAGTGTCAATAGTTGAGGCCTTTATAAGTTCGGCAAGTGTTTGATCATGAATGGTGTAAAGGTCAAGGAGTGGACCATTTTGGACTTCTTGGTCAATGGTAGGGTCTTGGTCGAAGATGGGGTTGTCATGGATTTGGACTTCTTGGTCAATGATGGGGTCTTGGTCAAAGATGGGTTTGTCGTGGATGATATAGTTGGAAATAGAATTGTTGTTAAGGATAGGTGTATTTTGGATGTCATGATTGTCTTGAAGGACTTCTTGGATGGATTGAAAGATAGTGTCATGGGATGGACTACCTTGTTCTTGACATGAGGGTGACGTTATAATGTCATGCTTTGGGCTTTCATTTTGACATGTATCCTGAAGTTTAGACAATGGGATTTGACTTTGGACTATGATAGAATTTTCATGATTAAACGTGGCTTGTGAGGTAGTGACTTGAAAAGGATTAATGGATGAAGGACTAGGATAAGACATGGGGACTTGGACTGGACTAGTATGAGGATATGACATGGGGATTTGGACTGAACTAGTATGTGAAGGACTAGGATAGGACATGGAGACTTGGATTCGACTAGTTGGTGACGACATAGGATATGACATGGAGACTTAGACTGGATTGGTGTAAGCTTGACTAAAATGGGACATGGAGACTTGGACCGGATCGATATGGTATGATGTGGGGATGTGACATGAGTTGGTAGATGGTTGATAAGGCATGTAGACTTAGATGAGATTGATAGGTGAAGGGTCAGAATATGACGTGGAGGTTTGGAATGGACTAGTTGATAGTTGGCTTCCCTTGTCAAGGTTAGGATAAGGGTGATAAGTGGATGTTTGTTGCGAATTACTGGTAGGATTTATGTCAAGTGACTGTTGATGGTGAGGGTAGACTAATGGAGGTGGAAAAGTATTTATGTCAAAGCCTCGTGGTAACTTAGCCCCTTGGTCCAAAAGCATGGGTAGATACCTTTGAGGGTCACGTAAGACTGAGTTTTCTAGGAAGGAGACTATATCAGGATTTTGCGTTGCAGCTTCTAAGTCTTCTGCATATACTCATCCATTTTGGTCTCTTTGTATGAATGGTTAAAAAGGGTTTCGTGACAAAGATGGCATGTTCATGGAAGATTGAATGTTCATGTTGTGAAATGGGTCAGAAAAAGTCCAATGTTGGTTTGTGTCATAAGTGTTATTATCGATGTTGGGATTGAAATCTTCTCCAAAGTTTTCCATTCGTCCTCTTTGTCTTTGAAGCCTAGTCTCAACAATAAAAAGGGATTTCTCAGATAAGGATGACGAGAATGACAACTAAATGTGAGGATGATGACAACCTTTGTTTTTTGGATTTTTGATAAGGATGAAAATGTAAGACTATGTTTCCTAAAATGTCGACTAGGATGACTAGGTGATGATAACGTTTGTCTAAGGAATTGATTGATGTAAGATGACAAGGTGATCAAAGCCAAAATGTCAACTGAGGACTAAGATGATGATGTTTGACTAAGGACTTAATGTTATAAATGCAAGGTCTAGGTTCAAAATGATGACTAAGATGAAAATGCAAAGTCTAAGTTCAAAATGAGGATTGAGATTGTTTTTTGATGTTTTGTTAAAAATTTTGAGTTGTCTAAGGTCGATTGTTTGTGTCCAGATTTGTGAATGTTGTGTATATTGTTTGAAAATCTAGAAAACACTTGACAAGCACGATGTTTTAGTGTAAGCAAGTGCACATGAGACAAGCACAATCCTAAAAGGACAATGGGCCAAGGGTCTGTATATTTGATATAGCCCACCTTTATACCCCGGATTGGTGATAAACACCTTTCCTTCTTGAGAGCGGATAGCTTAGAATTTTGGTGGCATTGGCTCCCCTCCACGGCTCATTAACATCATTCGAGCACACCAAATTTGAATTCTTGGGTAGTGACTTCTCAAGAACTGCTATCTATACTCAAGGGGATCAGTAGTGAGTGTCTTCGGGCATGATATTGTACCCAACGCTATATCAAGTAACGGCCAAATAACAGTTGGACTCTAAAACAAAAAGTGTTTAGTACAGGCATTCCATTTGTAAGGCATGATCCATGAGGCGAGAGTCCCCTTTCGGATCCATCTCGTCAGAACCATACGCGTGATTCTTGGGCTTTCCCCAAGAATCAACTTTTATATACCGGCTGGAAGTCCCTCGGTGTTAGGGTGCTACTAGCCTGAGTCGTCCTGGAGTGAGTACTTTTTCCCACCAAAACAGGCCCAAATTCTAGAGTTAGTAACTGTTTCTCTTACACCCAAGATCGCACAAGTGCGCAAGGGGAGAGGATACTTCGATATACCAAATCGTGAGGGTGTAGAATAGATAAAATAGGTTTGGTTTTTTTATCACCTATTTTTCACAAGGTGAAAGCATAATCACCTACCATTTGTTCAAACATAATCAGACACTTGCAAACAAAATTCATTTTAGAGCACCAAAGGAAATGTTCCTAAATTAAAAAATGCAAACAAGTGGTTTGAGAGATAAATCTTAGACAAACGTAGCTGCAAAACCGCATGTCAGTAGTTTGAATATATGTCTTTGACCCACGAAAAACTCCAACACCACATGCTGCCAACAAAGATTAGTAACCAAAAAAATAAAAATTAATGACAACAACAAATTAAAACAGTGATAACTTACTCAAAACTTAACAAAATTTTAAATTATTTGAATCATTGAAAGATGAAAATCAACCCTTCAAAACCCAGAAAGTATTTTCTAAGATTCTACACCAAAAAAACGTTATAGGCAAAAGAAAACGCGGGTTTTAAAAGCTAGATTAGAAAAACAACAAATATTAAAACAACCATAACTTTCTCAAATCTTAATGAAATTTTAAACCGTTTGAAGTTTCAGAAAACTAAGAACAAGACCTACAAAACCAAGATAATGTTTTAAACGATTTTATTTTCCCATTTTTCTGTGCTCAAAACAAGGTGACGGGATTTCGTAAGAATTATTGGCTGTAACTTGCAAAATAGCGAAAATAAACAAGAAAACACACAAATTTCTCTGCAAAAACGTCGGGTTCACCAATGTAACTAAGGGTTATTTTTAGGTAAATATTAAGCTTAGCAAATCAATGAAGACAATAAACCCAAAGAGATTACAAAATACAATGAAAGCTAAAATAAAGAACGATTATACCTGCTAATCGTCGACACCTCCATGATTCACTTTTGTAACACCTTCTAGCTTGATGGCTGATGTGTTGCCCTCAGATTCGACGTGCGAGCAATCTGGAAATACAAGTCTAAGTCCTACACCAAGCTTTTGAAGGATTTGAACAAATGTCTAAATGCCTAATGTCTATGACAATATGAGTGAAATGCATATGCCTAAATATGCCTGAATAATAATATAATTCATGAACATGTAATGTCTCTGTTTAATTGAAAAATGAGAGGAAAATGGTATTTTATAGAAAATGTCATTTTGAATGGATGGGTGATATTGACTTCTGACAGAGACCTAAAATCAGAGGCCCAAATTAAATCTAATAATCCCTAATCAAGGTTAGGGCAAAGTCATTAATCGAGCGGTCGAGATGCCATCTGAGAGAATTGAATTGGCAGTGGAGAATAAATGAGGAAATTAATTCAAAAATAAAGATTTTCGAAAAAGAAGAAGATAAAGACTGAACTGAAGATCAAATTTGGAAAAATCAAGAATCTACCCGATTACTTGATTTTTGGAGGAAAGTTACCATTTTGAATTAAATTAATTCAAAATATGGATTTATGAAATAATAAATAATCAATTTTCAGATTATTTACCAAAATGGACTATCAGTTAAGAATGTGATGACATTTTAAATAATTTCATTTATTTAAAATAGAGAGGAATATTAATTTTGATAATTAAATAATTAGAAATAATTTAATTTAGAATAAGATTAATTAATTAAATAAATTAATCAATTCATTTAATTATGACAATTAAGTGACATATTAAATAAATAAATAAAACTTATTTATTTAATAATTATGAAGAAATGACTGAAGAAGGGTAATTAAATAAATTTATAAATTTATTTAATTAGGGGAAGACTTAGATAATTAATGACGTATTTAATAAATAAATAAGATTTATTTATTTAATAATCATGAAGAATAAAAGGACATGAATTAATTAAATAATTATGAATTATTTAATCAATAGTCGAATGTGGACCAAAGACATAATTAAATGTCATAATTATGCTAGGACGAAAGTGGTAAAAATGAAGCTTGCAAGCCTAGGTCATTTTTAGGTGTCTACACTTATATTGCTGCACAAAGTATCGACACACCATAGAGTCTCTGAAGTCACTTGAATGCAACAAAGCAGGCTCGCCAAGCTAGAAAACAAAAACTGTAGAAAAAAGTCATGGCAATACTAGTTGCTTGAAAGATTAAGGCTTGTTTTAATGAGGAGCATAATTCCTTATTGATAGCTACCATGAAGCCACTAGCATCCAAACCAAAGGGATAAATGCAACTAGAAGATTACGACATTAGAGATGTGGCCCTTGATTTAAGTGAGACTCTCCCATGTGAAAAGGTAGTTCTGGCTAAAGCCACTCAAAAGGGGGTCTACACTAATTATGAGAAGCTAGACAAAAATTTCAAGAAGCATGAGGTAAAGTTGGAAAATGTTAAATACATGGTGGACATGCTACAAGCAGAAATCAAGGGAAAAGATGTGGAGATGGCTCACATAAGGAAGTTACAGAGTTAGCAGGGAGAAGCAACTAAGCTGCTCAAAGAGGCCCAAAGTGAGAAGGATAGACTTCATGCTAAGATAGAGAAATTGAAGGTTGAGGTTGCTATAGAACATGGGACAAATGAAAAATATCAAGGCAACTAGGAGAAGATGGACAAAGATATAACTAGAGGGAATGTCATATCCAATGTGCTGCAAAAGGAAATAAGGATGTTAGAAAAAGGAGGACATGTAGAGGGAATTGGATAGCATCTGATCTCAGGCTTCCGACAATCTCCAAAAGGGCCAGGAAGAAATAGAAAGGATGAAACAAGAGTAGTAGGAGATCGAGTCTATTTTACAAACTCGTGAAGAAGAAATTGACAAGTTGAGCTCCGAGCTCATGAACGCCCTCCAGAAGAATAGCCAATTGGAGAACATGAAGGCAAGGGAGTCTAAATTCCATCAGGAATTGGCTACAGTACAAGGATCTGAGATCTTCCCGATACTGAAAAGACTGATATCCCAGCATTGGGAAAGAATCATAGTTGTAGTTTCTTCCTTGAAGTTAGTCTTGTAATTTTTGAGGGATGCTCAGAAATTAAATGAGAAGGTTGGCTCGGCGGTCAACCAAAGAAATTAAATGAGATTTTCCTTTTGGGCATAGGACAGGGCACATGTCAGCTTCGCGGGGATTTTCTTCAAAGCTATTCTCACAAATCTAAGATTGCTCACTCACTTGACAGGTCATCTATTCGCTTTAGGAAATTTTTATTTTTGTGGAGTGATCTCTTCGGGTAGAGTTTTTCGGAAACATGGTGGGCGTCTTGCTTTTGGGCTGGAACCTTCTAGGTGGCATCATCAATCTCTATGATTGATCGATCAGATTTTTCCAAGCTGTGCCAAAGTACACTTATTTTCTGGCAGCTATCTTCTCTAAATATGTAAAAGCCATTAATAAAGTAGTTGGGACTTAATGATCGAAGATTACCACAATATAATCAAGATCTAATATCATATTGTGGGCTATCAGGATTAGGCATTTGGTGTTTTCTACTTTTGGAATGTTTGTGACAGTGCTCTCTTCTTCTAGTTATAAATAGGGGTTGGCAGCATAAGTCAAAAAGTTAGAAAATTTTCTTCAAAAATGTTTTCAAAGGATATAGATATATTAGGGAGTTTATTTTTTCTCAAAAGTACAAGGTTTTTATAGAGTATTTCTATTCTCTCATGCATGTTATATTTTAATTCAAATTATCATCAGACTGGCATCTGACCTTTTTTTTTTAGTTCATATATTATTGAAGTTTGATCTATTTGGGAGAAATCCTTGAAATTGTGCATGCTATGGCCTTTGTCAAGTTTCTTTTTTATATTTCGTTTATGTGAAAAATATTGTGCTAAGTTTTCTTTGATAGTTTAGATAGATAATTTTCATGTTGTTAAGCTTCTATGTTGAATGCTAGCTTTCAGAAATGTAATTATGCCTATTGAACTTTTCCATTTTTTGTAAATTTTTTGCCATTTTCCATATTATGCTATGAAGGAAAAAAGTTTTTGTAAGTTTCTGGATATTTCCATTAATCTTTAAAGTTTCCTTATGTCTAATTGGACCTTAATGGGTGCTTCCCATGGGGAGATTTGAAAATTGCACTATGCTTTCTCTAGCCTTTGTTGCTCATTCTCTTCCCAACAATGAAGGGTGCATGGCATTGTGTCTATCATATCAGTTATAAGGAATAGTTAAGGTTTGAAATGTAAAATATTTGGCGCATTGCCATTTTTATGGTTTTTTTGCATTTTTTTATACCTTTTCCCCCAAAAGACAAAGAAGAGCCAAATTTCTATAAAAATATTGGTCATTCACTGAGACGCAAATCGGTCCCCCACTCATGAATTTCCCATAAGGATGTTAGAGAAGCGTAATCTTTTATGATAAAAAAATACTTAACCAAGACCCATTCGCCCTTACTAGAGAATGGTTCCTTGATAGATCCTAATCTACATTTTCTATAAATTGAAATCTCAATTTTAGGCTTTTGTTTGTTGTTGTTACTTTCCTATTTCAGGTTTTTGATTTGTTGTTTCATCAAATTTAGTGAATCTAGCTTAATTTTCTTCATTTAGTGCATTGTAAAAATTCAAAATTATATTTACAAAATTTCATTTTCAATGTATTGCATTGTGTAGAATCTAAAAAATTGCATTTCATTCTAGATCATTGCATTGCCTCTTTCTATTTTGGGTTTGCATACTAGGTTTGTAAAACTTGGATGAGCTTTACAACTTGGTATCATATTAGGAATACTATTGTAAGATGTAGTTTGAGGCTCATGTCATTCCATGATATCTCACTCACCATGGATCTTGGGTTTTCTAGCTCTCTTTTTTATAGTATCGATAACCAACCCTCTATGGCTCATATTTTGCATACTTTATTTCCCATGACTTCACCTCCTACAACCAATGTGCTTAATGTTAAAAACACTGTACCTAGGTCATCACCACTTGTACTCAAGTTTTAGGGTCTACTCAAAGCCAAGGTGAACTTCCAATTCCATTTTCTATGATACTGATGTCCATTCCCACATACACTAGTACTCAACCTACCACAACCCTTCAACCCACAACAACCCTTCAACCTACAACAACCTTTCAACCAACCACAACACTCATAACCACTAGCACTATGTACACTTCCTTAGGTATTCCTGTAGGAATTCTTTCTACCTTTGTGCATTTGAATACAATATCCCCTCAACCTTCCACCTTTACCAACTTGCAATTCACTAGCCCTCCGCATACATGCACTACTCCACCTTATTCCCCTCAAATTTACAATCACAATGACCCTCTCCTTAACTCACTTTTTCAAACCATGACATCCCTCCAACAACAAGTTGCAACCTTACAACAAAACAATAGTGGTCAACCTTCACAATACATCAAATCCAATTGACTATCTTTGGACATATTAAGAGCACAAATGCCACAAGGTTTAGAAGTTCCTTGATTTGAGAAATATAGCGGGAAAGGAGATTGTGTTATCCATTTTTTTTTCTTTTATGGCCTTGTGTAGTGATTTCATCTTTGAAGATAAACTATTGGCTAATATATTTCCTAGGTCCTTGAAGGATACTACTTTAGAGTGGTTCTCTTCTTTACCGAATAATTCAATTGGTTCATTCAATGAGCTTGTTGATGCATTTTACAATCACTTCCATATTTGCATGGGTCCTAAGATGACCCTTGCTAATTTAATGACATGCAAAAAAAAGGATGATGAGAAAGTGACCGATTTCATAGCAAGATACCAAACACTTTATTCATAAGTAAACATTAAGATTCTTGATGCTTACCTACAATGAATATTTATTGCCAAATTACAAAGTAAACTCCAAAACAAACTTCAAATGTTGAGATTTCCATCCTTCACACAGTTATGTACAACCCTTCGTGATTATCAAAATTTGACTTGCGGTCGTGATGTGAAAAATCCCCCTAGTTGTCCTGAAATGTCCAAATCCACAATTCATTATAGTTATCAACCTTTCAAGAAATAGAATAAAGGATTTTTACAACTAAATTACCCTCAAACATGCCAACAAACTAATAACCAAGTGGTTGCAAAGACAACAAATTCTTTTGGGGATATAAAAATAGGGATCACCAAAATGAATGAACAAGATGATGAGCCACAATTATTTTTCTTGGAATGTTTCATTCAATTATGAGGGCTAAAATGCATAAATAAAAATTAAAAAATGACTCCTAACTGTTATAGCAATAATGCGGGAAGTTTTGAGAGGCTAAAACAATGTCTACCTTGCTACAAGAGTGCTATTTTTAGGTCACTAAGGACTCATTCGACCCAAGTGGTGAATGGGTCCCTATTAGGGTTTCTTAAAACTGACTTATGGATTTTATTCCTTGATTTTTGCATTTCCAGCTCCTCGGTGTTCAACTCTCAAAAATCTGAAATAAATTTTGTAGCCTTGTTTTTGTGTTCTTGCAATGTAGATGACAACTTTGCAACTTTTCAAATTTGACATTTTTTCTTCAATCTTGTTCTCCACTTGATCCTTAACCCAAAAACCTTCAAACACACATCAAAGAGGAGAAAAATTTGTTGATTGTAATAGGATAGGGGTTTTCCTTGGTTAAACCCCATTTAGGTAATTAAACCTTGTGATGAAACAATGAAACATGAAACAATGATACCTTGGAAGATGTCTTGGAATGTAAATCTACAAATTAACATGAAGTGGCCATGTCGAATGTAGATATTGATCTTGAATTATATGTGAAAAAATTCTTGCAAATAGATCTTGAATGCTACATCAACACAGTAACTTAACAACATGCTTGATGCACTATGCATTTGACATGATGATATGATCTTGAATTGTTGCAATAAAACCTTCATAATATTCCTTTTAAATTCTTTATAATGCTCTTGTGAACTCTTAGGATGCTTGCATAAAGTTGCTTAGATCTTCTAGGATGAAACTATGTGAATTCACCTTATATTTATACTAAATCTAAGGATTAACCCCGAAATTCAAATAATTCGAGCCAACATCAGATATAGAATTGAAAATCTTTAAAATCCTACCATAAATAAACTCAAAAAAGGGTGTCCTAAGTAGGGAGGACCCATTCGCCACCTTTGGCAAATGGGATCTAGCACAATTTTCTGGGACCAAGCTTCGGGGAGATGAAATAACATAAAAAAACCCACCTCAAATATGCCGAAAAAAGGGTATCCTAGGTTAGGAGGACGTCCTAACACAACTTTCTAGGACTCCAACTTTTCCAATATAAATGTTATGCAATATCATTAATGGGTGTCGGGATAGATCCTTGAAAAATGCAATTAATAAGGCATAGATTTGAATTAAAGGGGCCAATTAAGCTCAATTAACCACAATTAATTAATGAAACCCTAGATTATTGTGAAAGTGTGATAAAACACTTTACAACACCCTAAATAAGGCACAATTAAATATATTTTATCATTAATTATTCATTCCCAAGATAAGCATGATAAAGGGTTAATTTTTTCGATGCTACATTTTTCCCCCACTTTAGTGAGAATTTTCCCCCATGAAAAACTCACACTAAAGTAGACATTCAAGACACTTAAGTATTCAACAATAACAAAGATAAATGGTAATACTTATCAAAGACCAAGAAAAACAAAGGAAAACAAAGGATAAAGCACAAACATTCCAACACGATGTGGAACGTGGTTGTTTTTCCAAGAAAAAGGATCAAGCTTTGATAGTGTGTCCAACACTATGTGGACTAGGTCTAGGTTATTTTTTCGTAACATGTGTTGCTCACTTTGGGGTAGTGGAACCTCATTCTGTCCACTAGGTGAGTTATCCCAACAAGGTGGAAAATGAGAGAATCATATTAGCCTCCCATACCATACTGAAATTAACCTCGTAACAACTTTGATAAGGCACCATAATGCAATTCTTTTGAACTTTTTTCAATGTTATGTCTATAAGTTTCTTTTAAATGGGATTTTTCTTTGTTCATGTAAGGTCTTCTTCTTAGGGAAAATCATTCCTAATGTCTCCAAAAGAGGACAAGTCAAAGAGTATCCTATCGCCAGTTATGGATTGCCTCATTCACATCATTCCACCAAGGGATATTGTATGCTTAGAAATATCTCTCTTGGAGGGCATCAAACCCAATGACACCACCAAGAAAAGGACACGTCACAACGAAAAAGAAAATCATGCCATAAAATATGCCAAAAGATGTCATCGATGTATGCCCCCAATTTAAAGTGGTTGCTAACACCATTATTGTGAGAAACTACTTTAAAGTATCCAATTTTTTCTCCTAAGACATGATAGCTTTCCTTAGAAAATCCTATGCCAAGTCATATGATTATGAAATAAAGCTATTCCATGAATAAGGAGGGAGGGGATGCACCCAAAAATAAAATGCTAAACCTAGAAAGAAAAGTATGTCACATGCATGCCAACTTAAGGCGTGTTGTTCGTATCCAAATCTTGCTCTTATATATACATGGAAGTTGGTCAACTAGAAAAAAGAGATAATAGACAACTAGCGCACGAGTAAAAGGATACATAACCCCTTTCCCCCTCTTAGTGTAAGACAACGATGAGCTGAGATGATTGATGATATGTTTCCCCTTGCAAAAAAAATGATTTACAATTAATTTAAATTATGTAATAGTGAGTATGATATGACCCTACAACTATTACATGAAAAGGAGCATCAACTATTGTTATTGATGCATATCTAAAGAGATATTGCCACATGTAGTATCTATCAATTCAAGATTCACCAAAGTTCAACTTGTCTTGGAAGAATCTGTTGTAAGATTGTTGATATTAAGTGAAGGAATTTTTTATGCTTTTGTTTCTTTCGAAGGGAAATAACCAAGACCATGAGTTGTTTCTTGCATGTTAGGCTCTATAGGGACATAGGTACCTTGTTCTCTAGCACCACATCCTTTTCCACTATACCCAAGTCGCTTCATAAGTTTGTAACCTTTTCAATAAATATTTTTCATTTATTTCAAATTTGGAGGTTGCTCATAATCAACTTCATCAATTTGTTTCTTGTATGTTGTATTTTCTTTTAAAGTGGTTGAGGTCGACGCTTTTGAAATTTTTATTAAATCTTGTGTCATAATTACCGCTTTTTCTTTTCCCTTTTCAGACTCTTTTTTTATGATCTTGTATTCTCCCATGAATGTTGGTGTAAAATCCAATGATCCCAAATCATCCACCGATAACATTGTGAAGGGTTTAGGGAAATTTTCTTTTTGTTCTTCTTTCATGAGTTCTACTTGTGTAGTTGGTGTCAGTTTTTTCAAAGGATTTTCCTTTTTTTCTCAATGAGTAAAGCATTGTAAGGCTTAGGATTAGCATTGATTGTATACACTTCGTTGTTGTAGATATACTTTATTTTACGATGAAGGGTAGATGAAACCCCATTCATTACATGAATCCATGGCCTTCCTAAAAGAAGATTATATGAAAGATCACGAGTCATAATATGGATCAGAGTTTGTACCATGACCATCCCAAATTTAATAGGTAATGTGATGACTTCAATCGATTGTTTTCCTATGTTACTAAACTCATGAATGGATAAAGAATCAAGTTGAATCTGGTTTTTTCTACTCCAATATTATCAAGGAGGCCTACACTACAAACATTAAGAGCCAAACCATTATCGATGAGAGTACATTTAATGTGGGAATTAATTATCCTTAATGTCAATAATAGCCACTATCATCAAATCATCATTTTGTTTTTTCACTTCTAATGAAAGTAACTCATCTTGGTGGAAAGTAATGTCCAAATTGGCCAAATTTATAGCTTGAATTTGGGTTGTCACATCATTTGATTGCACATTAGGAGGGGTAGAAATTTTTTGTAAAGAACTTTCAAGCATGTTATGGTAAATAGGTGAGGCTTGAATAAGGTCCCATAAGGATATCTTAGCAAAAGTATTTTTAAGTTGTTCAAGAAGATCATACTCCTTTCCACTTCATAAAGGAATGAGGAGGACCAAGAAAGATGGGGTTAGGAAGTGAGAGGGATGTTTGAGTTTTTTTCTAGGATGTGGATTGTTCCTAGTGTTATATGCATGAGCAAAAATATTGTAACTCAGTTTCTATGAAACATTATCAAGTTTCCTTTTAAGTGGTTCTAAGATAAGCACATGTTTACCTTAAACTTGTGGTTGTTGTGAGGGTGGATAAATGATAAGTTTAGGATCAGGAGAGTACTTCAATGGATATCTAGTGTGGATAACATCAGAAGAATTATCCCTATTTTCATGATCTCTTAGTGAAGGAGACTCTAATTTCACTTCATCATCTTCATCTAAGGAAGCCTCATCATTATTGTTTGAAAGACATGTGTCAATGTTCTCATTTTTCTTCCACCATGATATCTTCCCTAGTAAGAGAGTTTTTAGGAGAGCAACAAACTAGATGTTCATGACATTCAAAGGTTGGTTCTTCTAAAATGACTTCATCACAAGGAAGGGACTCATATATGGTTGGATTTTCTTTCTTATCAATGTTGGAATTCTCTTGTTCAATAATTTTTTTGCAAGGAGAAGAGGGAAAAATGGGATTGTCATAACTTTCATCAATCGAATTTTCTAACTTCAAAATATCTTATTCACGAATAGTAGAGATATTAGGAGAAGGACTGGTCAATTTGATTGTTATGATTGTCCATGATTTCATCTTTTTTCTCTAAGGTCTTATTCTCTTGTGCCATAATATCTACCCTAGTAAGGGAGCTTTTGAGTTTTTCATCACATTTCATAGTTAGATTTTGTAAAGTAGCTTCATCACAAATACGGGAGGCCTCAAGAGAAGAAAAAATATGAGTTTCATGCTTACTAATGATTGGATTTTTTTGTTCAAATAGATTTTTCCAAATGGTAGGAGCATTAGGGAAGGGAAGAAGATTATCATGACTCTCAATAAGTATATCATCTAACACCAAATGATTGTCTTCGCATCTAGGAGGGATACTAGGAGAAGCACAAATTTTATTGTCATGGTTACCTACAACTATATCCCCATGTCCTATAATGTCTTCCCAAGTAGGAGAGGTAGGATTGTCATAGCTCTCAATCATTGTATCTCTTAACACCAACATGTCCTCATAAATGTGATTTTCATGATTGTATATGATTTTATCCTCTTTCAGTAAAGCATTCTCACAAGTAGGGGAGGTGTTGGGAGATGAATGGAGACTAGGTAAAGTAGTGTCAATGATCTCATATTCTTGTATCATAATATCTCCCCAAGCGAGAGGAGGAAAGGAACAAACAAGACCTTCATGGTTCCCACCAATTGCATCTTCTTTCACCAAGATACCTTTATCACAAATAAGAGAGGTATTAGGAGAAGAACAACTATGATTATCATGATTTTATATGCTTACATAATTTTTCACTAAAACCTTTTCACAAATAGGAGAGATATTAGGAGATGAGGGGATGATGGGTAATGTGGTAATATGGAATATGTCAGCAAGCTCAATCTCTTTCACTAAGATATTCTCATGAATAACATGCTTGCTAATGAATTTTTTCTTTTCAAACTTGGAAAAGAAAGATAGTGGCATTTGTGAAAAGTAATCTATACGAACTAAAAATGGAAAGAGACTTAAAATACAATGCAATGACCTATAATGAAATGTGTAAATGCAATTTTTAGATTCTAAACAAGGTAATTTGTTGATTACACTATGAAAAAATCTGAAAATGAAATGTTATAAATGCCATTTTTGAATTTTGACAATGCACTAAATGAAGCAAATTAAGCAAGATTAAGTGAAATTAATGAAATAGAAAATCAAAAAAATGAAACAAATATGTAATAGCAGCAAACAAAAGCATACGATAAAGGTTCTCAAATTCCAAAAATGTTGATTTAGATCTAATCAGGGACTCATTCGCCACTTGGGGCGAATGGGTCCTAGATGAGGATTTGTGAAATATTTTTATTGATTTTTCAGTGGTTTTCAATGAGTTTCAAATGTCAAAAGATGCAGTTAAGATCAGATTAGGGACTCATTCGCCAGTTGGGCTGAATGGGTCCTAGATTAGGGTTTTCTTAACTATTTTTTATTGATTTTAAAGCTTTTTTTAATGTGTTTCAATTTTAGGTCTGTAACAACTTTTAGTTTCATATTTTTGCAAATGTACTATGAAATACAAGTTGAAAAGGAAATGAAATGATGAATGCAAAGAACTAATTTGAAATGCAATTTTTTATTTATTTTTAAATGTAAATTTATGTGATCTAAATGATATGCAAAATGAATAATTTGTTTTTGTATTTTTTAGATTTAAGAAATGCAAAACAATGCAATTCTAAAACCCTAGATGAGATGCAAGTTTGAATGAAAAGTAGGAAACCCTAAATAAGATCTAATTCAATGCAAATGAATGCAAGATCTAACCTAGGATGCAAGGAAAGACTCCAAAATCTGAAAACTATGATGTTCAATATGTCAGGTTCACTAAAGTGAAACATAGAAAAATAGGGCTCACTAAAATAAATGAACAAGATCATGAGCCACAATGATTTTTCTTGGGATGTTTCATTCAATTATGAAGGCTAAAATGCAAAAATAACAATAAAAAATGACTCCTAACTATTATAGCAACAATGAGGTAGGTTTTGAGATGCTAAAATAATGTGTACCTTACTACAAGAGTGTTGTTTTTAGCTCACTGAGGACTCATTTGCCCCAAGTGGCGAATGGGTCCTTGTTAGGGTTTCATAAAACTGAATTTTGGGTCCTATTCCTTGATGTATGCATTTTTATCTCCTCAGTGCTCAACTCCCAAAAATCTGAAACAAATTCTATAGACTTTTTTTTGTATTCTTACAATATAGATGACAACTTTGCAACTTTTCAACTTTGACAATTTTTCTTCAATCTTGTTCTCCACTTGATATTTAACCAAAAAACCTGCAAACACACATCAAAGAGGATACAAACTTGTTGATTGTTACAAGATAGGGGTTTTCCTTGGTCAACCCCTATTTAGGTAATTAAAACTTGTGATGAAATAATGAAACATGAAACAATGATACCTTTGAAGATGTCTTGGAATGTAAATCTACAAACTAACATGAAGCGGCCATGTAGAATGTAGATCTTGATCTTGAATTAGATGTGAAACAATGCTTGCAAATAGATCCTAAATGCTACATCAACAAACTAGCTCAACAACATGCTTGATGCACTATTCCTTTGACATGATGATATTATCTTGAATTTCTGCAATAAAACCTTGATAATTTTCCCTTGAATGCCTTTGAAATGATTTATAATGCTCTTGTGAACTCTTAGGATGCTTCCATAAAGTTTCTTAGATATTCTAGGATGAAACTATATGAATTCACCTTATATTTATACTAAATCTAAGGATTAAGCTTGAAATTCAAATAATCCAGGTTGACACCAAATCTAGGATTAAAAATCATTAAAATCCTGCCACAAATAAATTCAAAAAGGGGTGTCCTAAGTAAGAAGGACCCATTCACCACCTTGGGTGAATGTGTCCTAGCACAATAATTTCTAGGACCAAGCTTTGGGGAGATGAAATAACATAAAAAACACACCTCAAATATGCCAAAAAAATGGTTTCCTAGGTTAGGAGGACCCATTCACCCAAAGTGGCAAATGGGTCCTAGCATATTTTTCTAGGACTCCAACTTTTCCAATGTAAATGTTATGCAATATCAGGGTGATCCCACAATAGTGGTTTACAATTTTTGGCCAAACTAGACACTGAATTTTTTTTAACTAAATCTTCACATTCATGCACCTATAGCAGCTAAACCATGAGGAATTTCAAGATTATGTAAACTAGAGTCTCATCACATTTTTCCTGCAGATTCTAAAAATATTTTTTTCAAAATTTTTGGAATCAGATTGCACTTCTTTTTCCATCTCCCACAAAAATTGGTTTTTTTCACAAAACAACATTTTTAAAAAGTCACGCACACCCTATAACGTATAACATTTTTTCCATGAAGGATAAAATTCTAATTCTTTCGAATTTAGATTTGTAACTCCAATATCTAGTGCTACCACTTGGTTAGATATTTTTTTATTGAATATTTTTTCTTTAATTAAGTTTCGAAGTCAAACCAATTACAATTCAGAAATAGCATGACCATATAATGGGTAACCTTTTTGTATATATCGAAATTCAATTTTTGTTTTTTTTTTGGATCAAGGACTTCAATATCTAGTGCACTTATTTTTTTCAATTTTTTTTTTGATAATCTGCTATTTTTTCACATATTCAGAACATAGACCTTCATTTTCAATGGAAAACTTATGTTTAATAAAACTAAGAAAAAAAATACATAATAAAAAAAAACATATTAAAATTATATTTGTTGGATAGCTCGTTCCGAGGACAACCTGATTCTAGTTAGGTTTGTGAAGATTCCTCCATTTTCATCCTCAACCCGAGCTCCAAAGTGCCAAAATTTAGGTTTTTCTTGTGTCTCAGGGGGGATGAGGAATAAGGGGGGTTCGAGTGAACCACCCTTACACAAGGTATTTTGTTGGGTTTTTGGGCGGGAAAGAATTAAAAGGGTTTACTCAAACCAGTCGGTTCGTACAAACCCCTAAAATCAAGTTTTTTGCCATGTATTCATTTTTTGTGAGTTTTCCTTCCTCACTTGAATTGTAAACCCCTATTGTGGCTTCACCCATCATTAATGGGTGTTGGGATAGATCCTTGAAAAATGCAATTAATAAGGCTTAAATTTAAATTAAAGGGGCCAATTAAGCTTAATTACCCACAATTAGTTAATGAAACCCTATATTAGTGTGAAAGTGTAATAAAACACTTTACAACACCCTAAATAAGGCACAATTAAGTACATTTTATCATTAATTATTCATTCCCAAGATAAGCGTGAAAAAGGGTTACTTTTTTTACTCTACAAAATTAATATATTTATATTAATATATCAATATATATAAGTTAGAAGGGGGGGAGAGAGAGTGGGAGAGAGGGAGAGACCTGACAGAGAAAGAGAAAGAAAGAGA